>CM053034.1:126427880-126468611 GCA_028564925.1 Lithobates sylvaticus
CGCAAACAATTTTTGTCATTTTTTTTGGGGGGTATCGGCGTATAACACGCACCCACGACTTTCCCCCGATTTTAAGGGAGAAAAAGTGCGTGTTATACGCCAATAAATACGGTAAGTCACTTCGACGAAACATGTCTAGGTATGGTTGCATGGCAACTGTGAGGAGCATTTAACATTCAACGTTCCAGTTACTGGGTGTGCTGTGCCGTTTTGAAGTGAAGTGAAGTGAAGTGAAAGAGAAAGGAGACAGCGTGGAGGGTGAGACATATTGGTATTAACGCCGGGTCCGCCGAGACCATAATATATCGGGTCACCACTGCTGGGTTCTTGTTTCCTGTTGAAAAGATTATGCTGAAGTGCCTTATTTTTATATGAAGGATGTGAGTACAATGGTTGAGGAATTTTTGTGTGCTGTTGAAATAAATGGTTTACTCTACTTCACTATTGGAAGCATCTCTTTTTTCCTTATATGTGGAGTGCAATTATCTAACATTCTGTCTCGATCCATCTGTGACCCATGTGGAGCTATTAAGCGAGTTGGCCGAGCATGAGAGTGCAAGGCATATACTGCTGGTGAGTGCGTTTCCTTAGGGTGCGGTAGCACTGAACACAGGAAGATATTTTTTCAAGTCACTTCAAGAATTTTGTTTAAAGACACTTCAAAACTTTATTTGCTTCAGGATTTTTCATTCACTTTTCAGTCACTTTTTGAAACATTATCACTACAAGTAACAGTTTATGGACTTTTGTTTGGATTTGTTTTCTTTATTTGGACACCTGCAAGAAATATATAATCACACTTCACTTTAATTTTTTACTTTATGTATATAGGTGATTAATTGTGTTGTTGTTTTTTTTAGCACTGTTTATACAGGGTGATTATTTTTCAGTATTGTCTACACAGGTTAAATATTTAGTTTATTCACAGACACTGTGATTATTAGCGCTGCTGTTTTATTAATTTAAAATCACTTTACATTATTTATCTATTTAAGTAGCTGCTTAGTTTATTTTTATTTTTATACACATAGGTGTTTTAAGTAATTTTTCTTTGTGCGCAGTGGTGGTGTGGAATAGTAGGAGCGCAAATGATTTGATCATACCAGTTTATTTTAATCAACAAGTAGTTTAATTATTTTACCCACGTGAATGGAAATTCTTTTAGGAGGGTCAGTGCTTCCATTTTTCTTACCCCAGTGTTTAATATCTCTGTCTTTATTGGATGTATTTTAAAATTTGAGAGTTCCCCATATTTTTTTACTTCTTTAATTATAAACCGCAAAGTCACCCTTGGGTTTGTCACGTACATCAGAACATCGTCTGCATATGCAGAAATGTTGTGTACTTTTTCTCCCACTCTCACCCCACCCACATCCTGGTTATTTCGGTGTGTCGCCAAAAAAGGTTCCATTGATAGGACGTAAAGGAGAGGCGAGAGCGGGCATCCTTGACGCGTTCCGTTGTACATCCCAAACAATGGCGACAGTCTCCTATTAACCTTCACCATCGCTGTTGGCCCATTATAAAGATTTTCGATCCACTTCATGAATTTTGGTCCTATTCCTAGATACCTTAATGTGTCCATCATGAATCCCCAGTCTACCCTGTCAAATGCCTTTTATGCATCTATTGACAGGAATAAAACTGGGGATTCATTCAGGATCTTCTTTCTCAACATTAATATTTTTTTATTCAATTGTCCCTCCTATCTCTGCCCGGAAGGAATCCGGTCTGATCTGATTGGTTTATCCAAAATGGTATTCGTTTTTTCAATCTAGTGGCCAGGATCTTTGCATAGATTTTTATATTGGCATTTAAAAAAACAATCGTTCTATAGTTCGAACAGTTGATCTTATCTTTTCCCTCTTTGAGTATTATTGTGATGTATGCTAATAGTGATTATTTTCTTATTTCTTCCTCTTCTCCTATGTTATTTAGGTATTCGCACAACCATGGAATCAAATACTCTTGAAATTTCTTATGATATTGAATAGTAAAGCCATCTGGCCCTGGGCTTTTTCCATTTGGGGTTTCTTTCATAGCCAGTTTAATCTCTTCTTGTGTTATTCTACTTTCCAATTCTTTTAGTTGCTCATATTGAATTTTTGGTAAATTTGCTTCTGTTAGATAATTTTGTATCTTCTTTTTTCTTACTTCTTCCTCCTGTTGAGACTCGTTCTTTTTTATTGAATATAGTGCACTATAATATTTTTGAAATGCCAGTGCGATTTCAGAAGTTTTGTTCACCATTTCCCCTTTCTCATTTTTGATCTTCTCTATAAAATTTAAAGACTTATTTTTTCTTACCAAATTTGCAAGATATTTTCCTGGCTTATTACCCCACTTATATCTCTCCTGCGCTACTCTATTGAAGTTATATCTCCCTTCTTCTTCCAACATGTTCTTCAGTTGTTCTCTTTTTGTGGTTAAAGTCCTGTATGTTTTCTTTTCTGCTTGCTTTTTGTGTCTTTGTTCTAGTTCATATATTTCTTTTGTAAGTCTCGTCATGTTTTTTTTCCTTTCCTGTTTTTTACCTGCCCCGATAGAAATCAATTTTCCTCTGATAACAGATTTATGTACCTCCCAAATGTTGCTTTTGAGAGTTCTGGTGTGTCATTCTCCCAGAAATATCTTTCTATCTCCTCTACTATTATTTTTTGATTTTCTTTATCCTCCAATAAGTCTTCATTTATTCTCCATGTACCTTTTCCCATGCTTTCTCCATTTAAATTCATCTTTAACATCACTGGAGCGTGTTCGGAGACCATTATTATTCCTATTTTTGTTTCCACAATTTCGTCTAGGCTTCTGTGTTCCACCATGATGTAATCCAGCTGGGAATATGTTTTATGAACTGCTGAATAAAATGTTTAATCTTTTACATTAGGATGCTGTATTCGCCACGAATCTGCTAATTGATGTTCATGAAAAAAAAAAATGTAATCTCCTTGATTGTCTTATTTCCCTATCTGTTATACCTGAGGTACTATCTATTTTATAATCGAGTGGGAAATTAAAATCCCCTGCTAATGTTAATTTTCCTTGTTTAAATTCTGTTAGGTCATTCAGTATTCCCACTATATATTTTTTTAGGATTCCTATTTGGGCAGTATATATTAGCAAGCATATATTTTGTATTATGTATAGACCCTATAAGAAAGAGAAAACGTCCTTCCGGGTCTACTTTTCTTTTTTCTATTTTAAATTGAATGCCTTTCCCCAGACCTATCGCCACGCCTTTTGCCGCTCTGATTGGTGAGTCTCCATAGACCCATGTTGGTATATTTCTAGAATAAATTTTGACATTTGAGTTCAGGGTAATGTGCGTCTCCTGGAGGAATACTATTTCAGCCTTACTCCTTTCTATTTCTTGTAATTCTAGATGTCTCTTCCCTGGTGAGTTTAATCCATGGACATTATATGTCAAAATCCGTATACTACTCGTCTCGTCCATTCCTAATCCTATCCCCGCGCATCCCCCCGGGGCGCCCCCGCTAGGGGGCACAAGAGGGGGTCCCCCGAGGCGACACGCGGGGACCTCTTGTATCTTTTTTTTTTTTTTAAAGGTGTTTATTTTTGATTTTCAACAGTACAAACAACAAACAGTACAAGCAAACAGCAGTAGTAGCAACTTATAAGCAAGAGGATCACATCACTACTTTCTTGTGCTCCTGGCTTCGCTCCAACGTTTTTACTCCTAAGGGGGGCAGTGATAGGATTGTACCTATATGCCCTACTGCAACTGACACCCATACACCCACACACACACCCTACACACAAACCCATTCATGTCCATTCATACTTCATTCAGCCCTTGCTCTGTCCCAACAGTCCCACCGAATTCCTCAACACCAGCTAATAGAAATAGACCAACAGTAAGGTTTTCACATTCTATTGTTGGCAATCCTGCGAGGATAGAACCGATCCCCAGAAGGGGGCAGTGACATCCAACCAAGGTTGCCAGGCCTTATAAAATTTCTTGAGGCAGACCCTATTTTTGTAAACAATCTTAATCTTGGGGAGTTCCCCATTAACGATACCATACAGAGTTTGTACTTTAGGAGGATCACATTCTTTCCACTTTAATAGAATCACTTTTCATGCATAAAACATTATAGTCGGTATTAGGATGCGAGCAGCCACTGCATGGACTAAGTCATTCAGTATACCCAGTAACCCCACTTCGGGTGTTCTGGGAACCGGTATGTTAAGCTGCTCCTCAAAAAAATCGAATAAGTCCCTCCAGTATCGGTCGAGTCCAGGACAGCTCCAAAACATATGAAACAGATTAGCATTATCGCAAGTACACCGAGCACAACTAGCATTCGCTCTCAGCCCCATACGTGCCAGTCTATCAGTAGTATAGTGTAAGTGGTGGATGAATTTAAACTGTACATATTGGTCAGCAGTACATATAATATCTTGGAAACAAACCTCAGTTACTTCTTCCCACCCCTCCTCTGTTAGTACGGGTATCAGCTTTTGCCATTTAGTGAATGAGGTTTGGAATGGGTCTGCCCCCGCCATGTTCAGGTGGTTGTAAAAGGTTGTCACCATTTTCGTTATTCCTGGGTCAGAGAAATGGTCTTCCAAGGGAGGTGCCCTGAGCTCCATGGTCAAGGTACCAAATTGAGTCTGAATGGCATGTCTGATCAAAAGATATTTGTAGAAAAATTTGTTAGGTATACCATATTTAGCTTTTAAGTGTTCAAAAGTTACAAAAACATTTCCTAGAAATAAATGTGCCAGATGCGTAACTTGCATCCTTGACCACCATTTTGAATCAGGATGACCTCATGGAGATTTGGATTGTGCCAGATTGGGGTGTTTGGCGACCATGTACCCATATTTTTGGACAGAAGCCCATTACCCTCCTTCCATACTAGCAAGCCCACATCCCTGGGGGAAAATCTGGAGCATTTATTGGGCCGAGACCTGTGCAGCACATCAAGTGCCTTAGAACCTTCCTCATAGAATGAGGACAATAGGGAGGCAGAAGGGGGCCGAGGGTCGGTATGCATCCATTCATACATAAACGTGAGTTGCGAGGCAATAAAGTAATTCCGCAGGTTTGGGTTCGCTAACCCTCCTTTTTGTTTAGTGGCTTGAAGGGACACCTTGGATATTCGTGGATGAGCAGCTTGCCATATAAAAGAGGATAGATTTGCCTCTATTTTTTTAAAGAGTTTTTTGGGGAGATAAACTGGAGCTGCTCTAAAAAAATAAAAAAATTTGGCAAAAAAATCATTTTAAAAATATTAATACGTCCTATCAAATTTAATGGGAGTGTTGACCAGACTTTAAGTTTGTCCGTCATTTGTTTTATTACAGGGGTAATGTTTAGTTCTTCAAATTTGGAAAGGTCATTATGTATTTGAACCCCTAGATATTTAAAAGATTGAGCAGTTTGCAGTCTAGAGTTCCCAAGGTACTCGTATGAAATCGAGGGGCTAATGGGAAACGCAATGGACTTCTCCCATCCGACCCTCAGTCCCGACACCTCCCCAAACTCCTCAACCACCGCATTAAACCTCTGAAAGAACTCTCCCTGCCATCCAGGTAGATTAATGCATCATCTGCGTACAAAGATATTTTTTCCATTTGTGTTCCACATTGGATGCCCCCAATCCCCGCGGCCTGCCGCACCGCCAGAGCTAATGGCTCTATGGCGATGGCGAACAGGAGCGGGGAGAGGGGGCACCCCTGTCTGGTTCCCCTTTGCAAGGAGAATGCTGCCGAAACGTCTCCATTCGTACGGACTCTCGCGCTTGGGTGTGCATACAGTAGGCGTACCCACCTTAAGAATTGGGGGCCGAAACCCATATTTGACATGGTTTCCAACAAAAATGTCCAGCGGACCGTATCAAACGCCTAAGGATAGCACTAGATGGCTCTGTTTCATTACGTGTGCCCTATGGATATGTAGATAAAGTCTGCGAATGTTGTCGAACATGTTGCGACCCGGCATGAACCCCGCTTGGTCGGGGGGTATAAGAGCTAGAATAACTTTTTGTAGCCTCTGGGCCAAAATTTTGGTCAGAATTTTCACATCAGTTTTTAAAAGTGAAATCGGTCGGTAAGATTCTCATAGCAGTTTGTTTTTCTCCGGTTTGGGCAAAACTACAATGAGGGCCTCATGACCTCTTGTATCTTGACTTATCAAAGAGGTCCATATATCTTCTTGAAACAGACCCTAAAACAAACCCCCCAAACCCTATCCCCTCCAAGCTATTCTGTGTATTATTTCAATTTCTATTAAATTGGATTCTTTCTTTCCCAATAGTGGGTTAAAAATCTTTGCTATTACAGCTGCTAGGTTTTCTTCCTGTGTGGATTCCGGGAAACCTTGAATTCTCCAATTTTTTCTTTGTTCCCTCTTTTCTTGGTCTTCTATTTTATACCTTTTGTTCTTGTTGTTCCCTTTTTAATAAATGTATTTCTCCCTTCAGCTCCTTTATCATTTTTACATGGGTGTTGACCTTTGTCTCTACTTCTTCGACTCTTGTGAGCATAAAGCCCAAGTTTTTATGAATTGTTGTCATTTATGTTTTTAGAGAATTTTCTAATGCAGAAAACATCTTTTCCATGTCTGACTTTGTTAGGAGTTGGTCTACATGCATATCCTCTACTACTTTCTTTTATTGTCTTAGACTGCCCCTTTTTTTCCTTTTTTTACTTCTTTTCTTTGGCTTCGGCCGGTTGGCCTTTTACACTCTGCTGTCTTTCTCCCTCAGCTTCTCCTTGCGTGAAGTATCTGTTCATAGGGCCAAGACTAGAACTGGGGCCTAGACTTGTCCGTGGCGATTTAGCTACCACGCCTCCACCTCTTGTTGCTTTCCTCCTCATTCTCTACCAGTTCTCAACCAGTTCACCCAAAAGTTCATATAGTGGAATTCAGTATAACCGGGCCAGGGTAGCTTTAAATCCACTACACTTTCCCCCCCTTGTTTTCCCTAATGTTATGTTGTATATCTTTCTCTTTTTCCTTAGTACTCTTAATGCTCTAGTATGGTATCAGTGTGTTATATGGCAGTCTATTCCTTTTACCTTCCCCAAGTGGGAAAAAAAAAAAAAAAGGAAAGAAACAAAAAAAAAACACCTGGGGGAAAAAGAAATAAAAAAAAAAGCATAAAATATCGTCCCAATATTTCAGATAATATAAAAAGTTGTCTTTCGTTAATCAGACTGTACTCTATTAATCTCATTTAAACTTCAAAATTTACTATGTCAGTTTCTCCGAAGAGACCCCTCTCCGCAGTTCAAATTTAATCTAAATATGCAAATGGTGAAGCTGGGTCTGTAACCTTACAGGGCTGCAAATATGGTTTCCACTTGTCCTATCTCTTAGGCAGTGTATCACATGAACCGTGCAAACTGAGAAGAACAGGGAGCCCCAATAGTGAAGTGAAACTGCAAATTTACTCTCTCAGAGCCTTCTTCCTTTAACAAGCCGCTCTGACAGTTTATACAGTTTTATATGGCATATATAACAGCACAGGTACCTCCCCCTCTCTCTCTTTACCCCATATTATTCAATCCTGGAGAGAGAAACCGAAAAAACAAATAATAGTAATGGGGTCTACTTATCTTCGGATGTCCAGGAAAGGGGCCCACATCCACCTGTTACAGCCACTTCTCGTCCAGCACCAGCCTGCACGAGCCCTTCCGTCGCTGCTCGGGTCTCCTCAGATCTCCTCGGGTCTCCTCAGATCTCCTCTCTCTATCGGCCCCTATCGTCGGCTATCCTCGGTTAACCTCGGGTTCTTCAGGCTTCTCCCGGATTCCGAGTCACCGCCCACAGATTCTCCGCTAGCGGGATGGCGGCGAACGATGTACCGCCGGGATGTGCCGCTCCGAACGTGCCACTACGCTCTCCACACTCCGGACCCTCCGTTAGCACCCGCACTCTTCCTCCTTCCTACTTCCGGCAGGACAAACCTCCACAGGTACGGAACAGGCACGGTGCATGAGTGGTGGGGGGATTAAATTGCGGGCGGCATTGGGGTGTGGGAAGTTGGTCGGCAATCGCGGCTTCTCATCCATGGAGGAGAGGGAGAGGTCCCAGGCTCATTACGGCATGCAGCCCGTTGGCGCCATTAACAGACTCCTCCCTGGTTATCGTGGTCTATTTAGAGAGGGCATACAGGAAGTGCAATGTTCAGTGTTTTTTTTTACAGTTTAGAGGGGGGCAGATTACACAGCATAAGCACGTGCTGTGTAATCTGCTTTAAGGGACCAGAATCAACATTTTTTTTTTTGTGGGTTAACAAACACTTTTAAAAAATTGGGAGACCCCCACCAAAAAAATCCATACCAGACACTTATCCAAGCATGCAGCCTCTCAGGCTGGGAAAGTAGTGAGCATGCAGCCCTCCCCACTCCTGAATCATATCAGGCCACATTATTTTAACATGAAAAGTCCCCTGGGAAAACATTGTGTTTTTATGATTACATTTTAGCAGTGGGGAGCAAAGCTGTCATTTAGCTGAGGGAAGCATCAGGAGCAGACATGTGTCAGAAGTTAAAAGAAACAAAATAGAACAGCGCCAATCAGTAAACAAGCTCTTTAATAACAAGTAAACATGTCATAGTAACACTTACATCTGGGATCAGGGAAGTCTGCATACAAAAAAGCTGTGGTCACACGTGCACCGTCGGGTCGCTGTATACCCCTGTGATATTCTTTTAGCAGGATGCCGGGGGGAACTCAGCTGTTTCCTGCCTTCTAGGAGTGCAGCTCCTGGAAGCTGCGTGTGACGTAGGCAAGGAGAGACAGAAGTTGGTGTTTTTTTTTCTGGTGTGTGTCGGGCATCATGATTGACATGGATCTGCATTTCCAGATGATGTAAATAATGATAGATGCACATCATAGAGTATTTTTTTTCTTTTCTTTTCATGAAAGGGCTTGTCAAAAATGATGTATGTGTCTTTAGTTACACGTTACAATTTTTTGATGAATGAGTAGGGGTACCCTTACTCATTCACATTTGAGGGATGTATCTAAATATTGTATCTAAATATTGTTTCAGATTCTGTAGATTCCCAAAGCCACAGGGCCAGGGATATGGGGAAGAGGCTATTGCCCTGGGGACAAGGTGCTTTGTCAGGTGTGATGTGGGAAATTCAGCTTAGTAGTGGTGAGCATTAGGGATGGGCCGCACCAGAACCTGCGAACTCGAAGTTTAGAACCCCATTAAAGTCTATGGGACTCGAACATTCAAAATAAAAAGTGCTAATTTTAAAGGCTAATATGCAAGTTATTGTCCTAAAAATGGTTTGGGGACCGGCTCCTGCCCCAGGGGACATGGATCAATGCAAAATTTATTTTTTTAAAACTGACGTTTTTTCCACAGCACTGATTTTAATGATGCTTAAAGTGGTAAAAAAAAAGTGAAATATTCATTTAAATATCGTGCCTGGGGGGTGTCTATAGTATGCCTGTGAAGTGGCATGTGTTTCCTGTGTTTAGAACAGTCCCTGCACAAAATGACATGTAACGAAAAAAAAGTAATTTAAAACTGCTTGCAGTTTTAATGTAATGTCTGGTTCCGGCAATATGGATGAAAATCATTGAGAAAATGGTATGGGTAGCCCCCCTGCCCATTACCAGCCCCTTTGGGTCTTGTACGGATATTAAGGGGAACCCCGTACCTAAATTAAAAAAAGGAATTGGGGGTTGCTTCAGGGGGAACAATACACCCACTGTAACAGCCTGTGGTATAGCAACAGATCAACTACAGCAATTGTGGGTAGCTTCAGGTGTATACTGTACAGGGGGCACAATACACCCACTGTAACTGCCTTTGGTATAGCAATAGAACAACTACAACGATTGGCGGTAGCTCCAGGTGTATACTGTGCAGGAGGCACAAATCACCCACTGTAACTGTGCTAGGTTCAATCACAAGAAATTAAGACACTGTCCCTGCCTATCCTTCTCTCTATGAATGCCGCAACACACTACACAAGGCTGCCACGCAGGCGGCCTTATATAGTGTGGGGCATGTACAAAACCCCCTGAGCTATAATTGGCCACAGGCATCCTGCCTGTGGCCAATTATGGCTCTCCTCGCTGTCGGAGCTGTAATTGGCCATGCATGCGGGTCACAGTGCATGCTTGGCCTGCGATGGCGCAGTGCATTGTGGGGCATTCGCGCCACACGAATATGGTGTGAATGGCCCACAAAGTTCTGGCTTTGCCGAACGGTCGAACAGCCGATGTTCGAGTTGAACATGCATTCGGTTCGAACACCCAGCCCATCCCTAGTGAGCATTTTTAATGAGTTCATGTTAGTCTGAACTGCAGATAAAAACTTGCTGGCCCACTTTTATTAAAATAAAAGAAAATAAATATAAAAGTTTACACAAAGTTGCCCATGCAGGTGATTTTCAAGAGCAAACAGTCTATGAAAATGCTGAGCCATTTGGCTTTCTTGTAAGCAGCACCACTGCTATTGGTACTGGTCCTTCAGACCCAGTTCTCTGGTTCTCCTGGCTCACTCAGCCTTAGTTACAGCACCACGCTGCAAAGGCCCATTCCTAAACCTCCATTCCAGGCTCTTTCATTCTTACTTGTGTAGCGAGCACATTTTCACAAGTGTGCGCTATATGTGGAAATTTATTTTTTTCCCTCAGAACAGTAATAGGGTTCTGAGGGTTAATTGTGCAGGTTAACTTTGACATCAGTTTGGCTGGGCTGTACTAGGGTTCTGTCTGCTCATGAGTGCAGTGAGGCACACATGACAGGCCTAGAACTAGGCCTGGTTGGAAGTCTTAGGTATCAGTCTTCCCCGGAGCCAATCAATGGGTGCACCTGGCCCCGCTGTGTAGTCTGGGGAAGGGTATTTAAGGTGCTGAAATCATGTGTTTGGCCGCAGTCCTGTTTCCTGGTTCTGGACCGGGGTAGCCCCGCAACGGGTCCCGAGACTGGGAGCACTAGCCGTCCCGCAAACATGGTCAGTTTGACTAGCCCCACAGACCCGCATGGTCTGGGGCAAGCATCCATCTGTTCCCGAGTCTCGGAGACGGTTAGCCCGAGGCCCAGTAACTGAAGAAGGATTCAAGGTGTCCTGGCGTGCTCTCATTATTGGAGGGGCACCACAGCTCGTATAGGTGACCGGGGAGGACTCACAAGCTGGCATCTCAAGAGGAGCCTGGTTGCTGAGTTGTATGGACACTAAAGAATCCACACTTCTGCAGTACCGCCAAGGAGACAGAGAAAGTTCCAGGTACTGTGGGAAAGGTTCCTATTCACCTTCGGTTGCAAGTTCATTCTGTGTCAGAGACTTTTAACAAGTTTCCGGATCACATTGTCAGCTGCCATACTTCTAGCTAGAGGTTTGTCTGACATTGAAGTACCCAGCTGTGAATGGCTACTCTCTGGGATTGATTAAAGACATTTGTGGATGTCAGCAGTTCAAGTTGCCTGGGTTTCTTCACCCCTGCCCTCTATTCCTATTTGAGACTGTGTTTTGTTGGATGTTACCACTGCAAGAATAAAAACCTTCAAAAGGACTTTTATTGTGTCAGCATCCAAAGTTGTTGGGTACACACCCTGGGAACCCCTGGATATTCATCGACAAGCCAAGCGGAGGTAACCGGTAAGCCAAAAAGTCAAGGCCGCCCCTCTGAGGGTTATGGCCACTACACTTGCATCCCCTGTAGTCCCCTGGACTTGCTAATTGCATCAGTTCTCTCAGTCCTGCAGACTCACTCACCTGTCCCAACTCTCCCAGTCTTGTTATTAAAGTGGGAGTAAACCCCCCTCTCGTTTTCAGCCAAGGAAGCTGCCATCTTTGCCTCTGTTTAATCTTCAACTGCCACAGTGCTGCACATGTGATCCGTTATGACACCAGCCATTGGATGGTTTGACTGTTTGGTTGAGAGCACAGCCAATGTGCAGTTAGCATTCCCGGCATGCCTTTTTTTTTTTAAACTGTTAAATCGATGGGTTTACTTCCGCTTTAAGGAATCTTTCCAACATGGAGTCTCATCTTCTGAGTGGATTACCTCTCCTGGCTAGAGCACACCTGTCTCCAAATAAAGGCTGTCTCCAAATGGGAGCCCTGTGCTATGCTCAGGCCTGGCATTTAACACATCTACACACCTGTGCACTTAGTCACATGGCCTGAAGGTCTTCAGCAAGACCTGGACACAGGATTGAACACTGCATCCCATCCAAGACACTTTGAAGCCTTCAAGCTTCAGGCCTCATTCCGGGATTACAAGACACATAGAAAGCTAAAAACAGTCTTCTACACTCACAATAAACATGCCCCACACTCTGCATTAGTGCAAACCTTATGTCACACTTATATCCATTTCGATGGTAGGTCCTTGCACTGTCACATAACCCCCTCCTAGGTTTCAATCCCAAGGGTGGAATACCTACACCTGTCATTGCAGTTAGGACACCTCTTTGCAAGCCACATAGGCCCAATACTATTTTCAGGTGTGCTTCCAGGTACACTCTACTCTGAATCGCAATGGGGTCCCACTGTTCTTTATACTTAGCCATCACCCTGGGCTTATCTTCATTTTTTGGGGTTTCCCTGGCTTCCCGGACACTGGTACCAGCTTTGCCCAACATTGATGGTTCACACAATTCATCAACCATGTTGTAGGTTACCCTCGCAACCAAAACTTTAGTTACATTTTTTTTAGTAATAAACAGGGCTTTTTTCTCAGAGAAAAGGTGCTGGAATTCACCCCCCTCCCCTGGTCACAGCCCTATCCTCCCCCTAGGACCGCCCCTTTAGAGAACAGGGATCCAAGTATAATTGGGGGGGCTATACAAGTCATTTGCATGGAATTAAATAAAAAGCAATGTAGTAAAATGTGCAAAAAAATTTGAATAGTTACCAAAGTAAGCTTTCAGACACTTCCAGGTGATTTCAGCAGTGTTATATGCATCTTCTCTGCTTCTCTCCTTGCATCTCACATCAGTAGCAGTGTGACAACCACAAAATAGCCATGAATCAACATATTTAGAGGGGTCAAAACAACGTAGAGGAGGACCATTAACTCTGATAAACAGTAGTCCTGAAATGTTTTTTTGTCAGAAGGGAAGCTCTGTTGGGAGTAACTATTAAATTAATTTGTGAGAATCCTCTTTCACACTCACTGGATGAAATTGGAACAATTTCAATGGCATTTATAAGAGGACACAGGTCATTAGGCAAAGTTTTCTCAATCAAATATTCTCTGTATCATTTCCATTCAACTGGAATTTAATGGACATATTTCTAATGTCCTCCTCTCCAAAAGTAAGCTTTTGCTTAACATTGCCAGGCCAATGTTTAGAGTCAAGTACCCTGGCGCAGTTGGCATTGGCAAGTGCAGAATAATTTTCAGTGAGCAGTCCACTCTCTATTGAAGATTAACATTTTTCATAAAAACCATCAGGACCTATGGTAGGGTCATTCTTAGCTTATTTTCTGTAAAGGGAGATTCCCTGGAAACAGAGCTTTTCAGAGGCAACAGCTGCTTCTTTATAATAAGAACCTGGCTTTGTTCTTCTGCTTTCAAGAGTTGTACAACAGTTTGTATTTTTTTATTTGCCCTGTGGAGATTTATTCTTCACTCTTGCAACACCAAACTTAATTCAGATAACTCTTGAAGAGAATCACACATGAGTCCCAAATCCAATAAGAAGTTTGTGCTGGTCATTTTCCTCAATAGCCCTTCATACATACACCATTCAGTCATGTCCCGGGCGGTCTCTTGCTTTGCTTCTTCAAAATGATGAACCAACACTCTGTAGCTTTCCCACACTGCTGACACAGATCAAAAAGTAGATGCCGCCCATCTTGTACTGAGAACTTGTCCTATTTTCAAAAGCTACACCGCTCTTATTGCCTAACATCATGGCTGCACCATCATATGTAAGACTGATCAAATGTTGTCTTAAGTAGTCGTCCATTATACCATAAGAATGCAGGCAGTTAAGGAGAGTGCAAATTCCTTTCGCATTCATGCTTTCAAGTTGAACCAAATCAAGAAAGAAATTTACTGGGAAATCCATTGCTCTGTTTGCGAGAAGAAATCGAGCATAAACAATCAGTGTAGATTTTCGACTTAAGGTGGTTGACTCATCAATAATAAGGGCGATTTTTACTTTTTGATCTTAGGATTTCATTGACCAAGTTTTTTCTCATTTCTTGTGCGATGTGATTCACAATATTAATGCAGGCATTTGTTGAGTGAAGAATGCGGCCCATATTAATGCCATGTAACTCCTGCAGATCTATTTTAGAGCAAAAACTACTGAAGGACTGGTTTTCTTTGGCTATTTTGTATGCAGTGCAAAACATCTTCATAGTTATTTCTTTCTCTTGGGCCAAATGTTTTAAACAAATTGTTTTCAAGATGTTAATTTTTTTGTTCCAAAACAATTTTTAAGGCGGCCTTGTGTGCAGAACTTTCTTTATGCTCAAACATTTTTTTTCTTGAAGAAGTGAGCTGCTGTGTTCGCTTGTTGCCATAACTAGTTATCTCATTATTTGCCCATTCCTTCGACATCTTCATGCCATTTTTTTTTTTTTTTTTTTTTTTTTTACGCCAAGAATATCAACTTTTCTGCACACCTTGCACCCAAGCTTCTGATCATGGAAGTCAAGTCAATCGTACTTCTCACAAAAAGAGTTTTTTTTTGTTCCAAAGTCCAGCAACTTGGCCAGGCAGTTTTAGGACTTTCAAGATCATCTGGATCAGTGCAAGAAGGACCATCGAGTGTGTCTGAATTAGAAGGCAGAACTTCATCAGAAGATACAGAATTCAATTGGTAAAGAAACACATGAAGATGCGTTCCCTGTCCTGGTTCACTTATTGGTAATTTTTTATTGCCGTGGGCAAAAAAAAAGCTAGTTATCTATTTCATGGTAAAAATAAAAAAATAAAATTGATTTCTTTCTAAAGGAGTCAAGTAGATGAATGGATGGGATTATGGATGAAGATGACCTGAAAATATAGATGAAAACTAATAATGAAGGTAATGGCTTTGTATGTTGTAAAGCACTAAGTTGTCAGGTCATATGAATAAACTAGCAGATGACTCGGTTCATTTGGGCATTTGGAAGGTGCAAACTAAAATTTAATAAACTACAAAGACCAAAGACAGAAGCTGTACTGGCCCTCCCGGATTTATATTTATATTATTTGGCAGGGCAACTGAAACATCTAAGATCATGGGTAGGACAGGAAAAAATAACGAGAATAGAGGAATATCTCCTTAGTAAAATGCAAATAGATGACTTAATGATGGGACTAGAATTAAAAGATCTGAGGAGAGTGGGAGTAAAAATCCCCCTTTTGAAAGTGGCAAGGACAGTATGGAGAGAGGCTAAGAAACTGACGGGATTTGTTGGAATTACAACAGAAACTGCGCTTTGGAACAATCCAAAATTTGAACAACTGGAAACCTTTGAGGATAGTAAATTTTGGAAGCAGAATAAGATAATAACTTTTGGTCAGCTATATGACAAAAATGTGATACTAACCTATGAAAACCTATGTAAACAATATAATTTATTGAGTAAACAGTTCTACAGATACCTTCAGCTGAGGCAGGTGCTACAGACACAGTTTAGAAGAGAGGAATTAAAAATATCTAATTATCCCCTTATAGGCATCCTGAGATCACAGGGACCTAAGGGATTGATAGCAAAGATTTACACACACTTGCTACAGAAGAAAATAGAAGGCGAACCATTGAAAATAAGGGATAAGTGGCAGGAGGCTATTCCAGACATGAGCAATCATGAATGGGATGAAGCCTGCAATTCCCACTTGAAGGTATCCCCTGCAATGAATAACAGGATAATACAGATGAATATAATACATCAGACGTACTTGGCTCCAAATAGATTGCACAAAATGGGGAGGATGACTGAACCAAGATGTACTAGATGTGGGCAGAGGGGAGCAGACTTCCTTCATGTAATGTGGCACTGTGGCAAAATAGGAAAATATTGGCAACAGGTAGCTAGGAAAATAGGAAAAGTCTTGAATAAACCTTTTATACCTACGATGGAATTATGTTTGTTGGGGATATTGAGGGAAGAGAGAGATAATAGAGATAATAATACCTTCTTAAGGGAGGTACTGTTTCTGTCAAGAAAACAAATAATAGAAAAATGGATTCAGCCATATCCCCCGACAGTAACCCAATGGGTGAGAGCAGTAAATCAGGTCCTACCCTATGAAAAAATAATGTACGAACAAAGGGGAAACGGGCGAAGGTATGAAAATATATGGGCAAAGTGGAATAGAACATGGCTAACAGTGGATATAGGAATATCTGAAAATATAGTATAAGGTGACCATAGAGGGTGAGAGAGGAAGGAATGAAAGAGAGGAGAAAATGTAATTATAATTTGTATTATATAAAGAAATGTAAAAGTATATAAAAAAATGTATAATGTAAATTATTATGTAAGGAAAAATTTGGAATAAAGAGTTTTGAAAAAAAATGAATAAACTAAAAAAGGTTATGTTCAGCAATAATAGAAAAAAATTAAAAATAATGCATGTACAAAATACATTTATCAGGTTTTTAGATAAATTATAACAAACTTGATCGCTTAACCTATATAATCGCATAGACTTCAAACTAAAAAGATTGTGATATTCTAACAACATCAAGCTTATCTTTTTGATCCTGTATCTACCTTTTCACAATCCCCTGCATTTACACATGCACCTCAGACCAGCCCAAATGCATGCTGGAATGTTATTGTGTTATGCACTACTGCAACTGTAACGAAAAAAAAAGGGGGGGCGTACTTGGGTGCCCACAAGGCACAGGTACAGCTAGCTGCCAATACCCTGTAGAAATCAATGCAAGACTAAAATACATGTGTGTCAACATTTGTATACAGCCACTGGCAGCTAGATGTGCACAAGGCCTGCAACTCACATGGACCAAACCCCCCCCCCCTAATATTGAGCAAAGAGACATTCCCAAATGTGCAGAAAAGAGACATTCCCAAATGTGCAGCAAAGAGACATTCCCAAATGTGCAGCAGAGAGACATTCCCAAATGTGCAGCAAAGAGACATTCCCAAATGTACAGCAGAGAAACATTCCAAAATGTGCAGCAAAGATACATCCCCAAAAGTGCAGCAGAGAGACATTCCCAAATGTGCAGCAGATTGACATTCCTAAATGTGAAGTGATAATAGGGGGCACTGTGACTACTAATTCGAAATATTCCTACATATATCAATTTGTATACAGATGCCAAAATACATGTCAACTTAAATATATAGAAATTTAAATATGCATAACACTGAGTATTCTAAATCTAAAAAGTCCATATTCATCTGTGATTGTTCAAAAAAATGAAAACGTGGTTGGTAAATCAAGATGTGTAGATATCCTCACCCGCTTGCAAACATCCAACAACACCCAATCCCAAAGTGCTCTTGTAAAATATTTGCTCCCCAAACAGCCATGACCTCTTTACCCAAAAATAAGGTCAGAATTTTGCTTGTGCTGCTACCTTGCAGCTTGGTGTGGCATCTGAGACAGCCAGAGGCGGCTCTCTAATTAGGCAAATTAGGCGGTCGCCTAAGGCCTCGCACTCCTAGGGGCCTCACGGCCACCTAATTTGCCTGATGTGTGTGTTACAGTTGAAGGGAATGCCCCCCAGTCAGTGTCCCCAGGGCCGCCCTTAACGCGGGGCCCGCAGTGCACGCCACTAGGTTTCCAAGTCCAGGGGCGGACTGACCACTTTTGCACTGCCTAAGGTCCCAGAGTCAGTGGGTGGCTCGGAGTACTCCCATCCCGGGGATCCGCCCCCTCTATTGTGCTCCGTGGATCTCTGCCATGTGCAGAGCTGGGATAATGCCTGCACCTGCTAAAGCTGGCGCTGCTGCCTGGCAATCATCGAGGAGCCAATCTGCCAACCAGAGCCTCAAGGTACTGCAATATGGTCCTGCTGCCCGACACTGACAGTGACACAGCATCCCCACCACAGGCGCCCCAAAAATCACCACTGCCTGTGACCTCACACACAGCCTTGATGATCTTTAAGCCATCTGGCATGTGATATGCCACTTACATAATTATTCTCCTCATACCCCCTGTTCCTGGTATCCCACCATCCTATCTCCTGTCATACTTATCACCTCTCCTGCACCCCTCTGCTAACTTCATACCACCCCTGTGCCCTGTCATCGTAATCTCGCTCCTCATCATAATCCCCCTGTGCCTGGCATCCAACCACCCCACCCCCTTGTCATCTTCACCCCCCATTCACCCCTCTGCCAGCTTCCTACAACCCCACTCCCTGTCATCGTCATCTCGCTCCTCATCATAATCTCCCTGTGCCTGGCATCCTACCACCCCACCCCCTTGTCAACTTCACACCTCCTGTACCACACTGCCAGATTCCAACCACCCCATCCACTATCATCATCCCCATACCACACTTCTGACATCCCTGCCCCCCTGTCACCAACATTCCCGTGATTTTATCAATATTTGTGTGCGTGTAATCTATATATGTTTATCGATATTTGATTAGAGATTAATTGGTTCGAGAAAATTCTAGAAACTGTGAATTCATAGTTCATATGATATAAAGCTCCTAATGTATGCAATTTACACAGTTAATTTCTATCGCTTTAATTATATTTCCCATTTTGGGCATGAGTGGGGCATCATGTCTAAGATTTGCCTAAGGACTCACAAAGCCTAGAGCCGCCTCTGCAGACAGCCCAACACTATGTTCTCCTCTCCCCCACAGCAGGTGACATGAGTTGAGAAAAAGACAAAGTGAACCCAAATAGCATAATATTGCTTGGTTTATTAAAACAACAAATGGTAAAAAAAAAAAAAAAAAAGCTTACATTTTTAAGTGCCTGTATCCCGGCCGGCACTAGATGATATTGCATCTAGTATCCTGTATCCTGGCACTAGACGTTTCATATCGCTACGTCATCAGGAAGCGTTCCCGTCCATCACTAGGCAGGAAGCTCTAAAGAGCCTGAAGCTGGATTGCAATTGGTGGAGATGGCAATCTCCCGCCTCTTGCAATCTTATAGGCTGAACCCAGCTATTGATGTTTACTGCATGACATGTTACGCTGCATAACATTTAAAAAATATTATTTAAATGGAAACATTATGTGTTCTATACAAATGTTAAAAAAATTGTTTGATCAATATTTCATTATTATATTAGAAACCACAAATGGAATAAAAAGCATTAAACATAAACAGCCATTTACTCCACGATGAGCAATTGGTATATTATAAAGAGAAACCTGATCATATAGAACTCTATAAGAGAATTTTAATTAATGCTAAATTATTAAAGAGAAGGTGTCACCCAAAATACAGGGGTTCAATCATTAGTTAAAAAACTGTTTTTTTAACTACATGTGGTCCTACCCACATATTGCATTCCAACATCTTTTGATGGTGTTCCCAAATGTGCAGCAGATAGACATTCCCAAATGTGCAGCAGAGAGATATTCCCAGTGCATTAGAGATAGCCACAGTTCAGCAAAGAGACCACCCATTCTAGTCCAGCAAAGGGACCCCTCAGCCCAGTCCAGCAAAGAGACCACCCAGCCCAGCAAAGAGACCACCCAGCAAAGAGACCGCCTAGTCCAGCAAAGAGCCTGCCCAGCCCAGCAAAGAGACCACCCAGCTTAGTCCAGCAAAGAGACCGCCAGCAAAAAGACCATCCAGCTTAGTCCAGCAAAGAGACCGCCCAGCAAAGAGACCGCCCAGCAAAGAGACCACTAGGAAAAAAAACACTAAGCTTAGTCCAGCAAAGAGTCCGCCCAGCCCAACAAAGAGACCACCTAGCTTAGTCCAGTAAAGAGACCACCAGCCCAGCAAAGAGACCACCCAGCCCAGCAAAGAGACCACCCAGCTTAATCCAGCAAAGAGACCGCCAGCAAAAAGACCGCCCAGCCCAACAAAGAGACCACCCAGCGTAGTCCAGCAAAGAGACTGCCAGCAAAAAGACTGGCCAGCTTAGTCCAGCAATGAGACTGCCAACAAAAAGACCACCCAGCTTAGTCCAGCAAAGACACCACCAGCCCAGCAAAGACACCGCCAGAAAAAAGACGGCTCAGCTTAGTCCAGCAATGAGACCGCCAGCCCAACAAAGGGACCGCCCAGCCCAGCAAAGAGATCGCCCAGCAAAGAGACCGCCCAGATTAGTCCAGCAAAAATATCTCCATCAAAGAGACTGCCCAGCAAAAAGACCACCCAGCAAAGAGACTGCCCAGTAAAGAGACTGCACAGCAAAAAACCACCAGTAAAGAGACTGCCTAGCAAAAAAAGGCCACCAGTAAAGAGACTGCCCAGCAAAGAGACTACCAGTAAAGAGATTGCCCAGCAAAGAGTGCCCAGCAAAAAGACCATCCATCCCACAGACCACCAGGCCAAGTCCCCCACAGCACAACCCCATTCAGCAGCATTGTTGCTCACAACACACAGACCAGATTACATGACATGAGGTTAGTGAGGAGGAGGACCACCTGGCTACCTACCACTATCCACAATCTGATACCGTCCGACACACTGTCAGGGCTGGGCTCAGCCCTTCCTTCTCTAAGCTGGCCGCTTAGCTGTTGGCTAGTTCCCAGCTCCTATCTCTCCACCGTGACTCATCTGTTGATGATATCCTGCTTGTCAGTCCTGCCTACTTAACCCGTTCAGCCCAGATGATCTCTGCCTTCGCCTTGGTCACATCTCTAGAGACGCTCTCCTGTGTTCCTGTTAAAGACTTGCTTGGCTGACATTCCTTCTGGCTACAGATCCTGCTTGCTATTCTACTACGTACATCTCTGGCTCACTGACGTTTTGGCTTGTCTGACTATCCGTTCCGGTTCCTGAACTCTGGCTATGTTTTCACTACGTTTACTCTGTCTAAGTCTGATTCATGGTTTCTGACAGTAGGCGAAGGCCATGAATTCAGAAGATGCAGTCAATCCACTTGTTAGTAATATTTTTTCCAGATTAGATGAGCAGGATCACTGCATGGATCAGTTTGCCATGGTGTTACAAATGCTCCTAAGTCGTACGGCTCACCTGGAATCTCCCACTGTGGCTGCTCCAGTACAACCTGTGTTGCAGGCCATTCCTGTTGCTGCTCCAGTCTCTGTGCAGGTACCCGCCTTGAGTATTACCTCTATAAGAGGTATGTCTGGTTCCGCTCCGCTTCCCCAGCAATTTGGGGGCGATCCAGTCCAATGCAGAGGGTTTCTCAACCAGGTTGAGATATACTTTGAGATGCTGCCCCAGACGTTTCCCACGGACAGAAGCAAAGTAGGTTTCATGATATCTTTGCTTTCTGAGAGAGCCTTGGTCTGGGCAAACGCTCTGTGGGAGACGCAAAAACCTGTTGTCTTGAGTTACCATGAGTTTGTGGCTACTTTTAAAAGGGTATTTGACATTCCCACATGCTCTGCTTCTGCTGCCAAGTGCCTCATATCCATTAAACAGAGTACGAGAACTGTTGCCGACTACGCCATTAAATTCCGTATTCTAGCAGCAGAGGTTGCTTGGAACAATGAGGCCCTCGTGGCTGCTTTTTCTCATGGTCTCTTGGATACCATCAAGGATGAGATAGCAGCCTGAGATATATCCACTGAGCTGGATAAGTTGATCACGTTTGCCATCCTCATTGACTCCAGACTCAGAGAAAGACTTCCTTTTGAGGAGTGCTTGCGGGAGCCTCCTGTACATTTGTCTCTAAACTTTGCAGTCCCACCCTTGCCTTCCTCACCTCCCATGCCTCCTGGTACCGAGTCGGTCTGTGAAGATGAACCCATGCACTTGGGCTTCACAGGTCTCTCTGCGGATGAGAGAACCCTTAGGAGGAGGGAGAGATTGTGCCTTTATTGTGACCAGGCAGGTCACTTCTTGAAGTCTTGTTTTACCCATCCAGGGAATGCCCAAACCTTGAGGTCCTGTCACGGATAGACCTTAGGTGTCATTGTTTGACGATGAAATGCTCTGGAAGAGGTGTCCCCGTGTTTGATCCCTCCACGGGCGGCAGGGCGCAGGCTATAAAATTAGGAAGCAAAGGTGGCGAAACGGCCTTCCAGGTTCAATCAGCCAGAAAAAAAGCCCTGGTAATAAACCAAATTTTTCACATTTTCCAGTTACCAATACTATTCTTATTTTTTCCCACAGTGTCTTTGGGTACCTTTAGGATAGTATGGATGATTCTGCGCAAAGGAATAAGTACTAGCAGTAAAAAATATATATGTATAAGGCCTCTGTCACACGTGCAGACACTATGTCTGTATTTCATCCATACATGCATCCCTATGGGATAGCGGGTGTCAGCGGATGAACATGCGCTGACACACTATATCATCCGTCTCCGCTATGGTCCGATTCTGAAGACTGAGGAAAATACTATTTTTCTATCCATCTGCAGAGCAGATCGGATGAACACGGACAGACGGTCCGTGTTCATCCGATTCCCCCATAGAGGAGAGCGGAGATCTGACAGGGCGGTCCCTGCACAGTGTGTAATTGGTGATCATGTGGACAAAATGGTGATTTTCAAATGAATGTATAAAAATAAAATGTGCCAATGGTGAAGTGTAAATATATGTAAAAGTATATCTATAAATTGTGATAATAAATCCCAAAAATAAATGAATAAAAGAATGTGATATAAAAATGTGGTGTGACCACAAAGAAAATGCACAAAAAAATGTGTGCCAAATAAAACAAAATCAAAAACAAGAGAATGTATATGTAATAAATAATTGCTGCAGTCCAGTATGTACAAGATTAAAGTTCAATTAAGTGCTCTTGTGCCAGTGAAAAAACAGCGCTGATCTAGTTCACTTTCCAATAGGTGATCACAGCATTTGTGTCTTATCCGTGCTCCTATTGTGGCTGCACTCACCAGACATTTCTCCCCCTCCTGGGGTGTGAAGCATTCAGTTTTTGCCACTGTGTAGCACTCTATAAGCTGGTCGATCCTCAATGGTTTATTAGTACTTTTTTCTTTGTTCTATAGTGCTAATTAGGGATGGGCCCGGTGCTCGATGCGAACCCATGTTCGCATCGAGCACCGGGCGTTCGCTCGATCGGCGAGCCCAGAACTATTTGGGCCGTTCGCATCACATTCGTGTGATGCGAGCGGCCCCGCAATGCATTGCGGCCGGCGCAGTGCATTGCTGGCTGATGATTGGCCAAGCATGCACTGTGACCCCGCATGCTTGGCCAATCACAGCGCCGGAAACTCGAAGAGCCATAATTGGCTACAGGCAGGACGCCTGTAGCCAATTACAGCTCAGGGGCTTTAGTACACGCCCCCTCTTATAAAAGGCCGCCACGCCGTCTGCGCCGGTCACATGCTGTTCCGGCGTAGATAGAGCAGGATCGTTCTGTGTCACTCTGCTGGATTTAGTTAGTTAGAGAGATTTACTTAGAGAGATTGAGTTAGATAGATTCATTTAGAAAGATTGATTTAGAAAGAGGGGCTTGTAGTGTGTTCGTGGCAGGCAGGCACTGGCAGCAAACAGAGCTCCTGTATTTTGTTCCCAGAAGCACCTATAGGACTTGTAGTGTGTTCGTGGCAGGCAGGCAGAGCTCCTATATTTTGTTCCCAGAAGCACCTATAGGACTTGTAGTGTGTTCGTGGCAGGCAGGCAGAGCTCCTATATTTTGTTCCCAGAAGCACCTATAGGACTTGTAGTGTGTTTGTGGCAGGCAGGCAGAGCTCCTATATTTTGTTCCCAGAAGCACCTATAGGACTTGTAGTGTGTTCGTGGCAGGCAGGCAGGCAGAGCTCCTATATTTTGTTCCCAGAAGCACCTATAGGACTTGAAGTGTGTTAGTCCCATCACACAGACCTATATTTTCTTCCAGAAGCACCTATAGGACTTGAAGTGTGTTAGTCCCATCACACAGAGATCATATATTTTGTTCCCAGAAGCACCTATAGGACTTGAAGTGTGTTAGTCCCATCACACAGACCTATATTTTCTTCCCAGAAGCACCTATAGGACTTGAAGTGTGTTAGTCCCATCACACAGACCTACATTTTCTTCCCAGAAGCACCTATAGGACTTGAAGTGTGTTAGTCCCATCACACAGACCTATATTTTCTTCCAGAAGCACCTATAGGACATGAAGTGTGTTAGTCCCATCACACAGAGATCATATATTTTGTTCCCAGAAGCACCTATATGACTTGAAGTGTGTTAGTCCCATCACACAGACCTACGTTTTCTTCCCAGAAGCACCTATAGGACTTGAAGTGTGTTAGTCCCACCACACAGAGATCATATATTTTGTTCCCAGAGGCACCTATAGGACTTGAAGTGTGTTAGTCCCATCACACAGACCTATATTTTCTTCCCAGAAGCACCTATAGGACTTGAAGTGTGTTAGTCCCATCACACAGAGATCATATATTTTGTTCCCAGAAGCACCTATAGGACTTGAAGTGTGTTAGTCCCATCACACAGACCTACATTTTCTTCCCAGAAGCACCTATAGGACTTGAAGTGTGTTAGTCCCATCACACAGAGATCATATATTTTGTTCCCAGAAGCACCTATAGGACTTGAAGTGTGTTAGTCCCATCACACAGACCTATATTTTCTTCCCAGAAGCACCCATAGGACTTGAAGTGTGTTAGTCCCATCACACAGAGATCATATATTTTGTTCCCAGAAGCACCTATAGGACTTGAAGTGTGTTAGTCCCATCACACAGACCTATATTTTCTTCCCAGAAGCACCTATAGGACTTGAAGTGTGTTAGTCCCATCACACAGACCTATATTTTCTTCCCAGAAGCACCCATAGGACTTGAAGTGTGTTAGTCCCATCACACAGAGATCCTATATTTTGTTCCAGAAGCACCTATAGGACTTGAAGTGTGTTAGTCCCATCACACAGACCTACATTTTCTTCCCAGAAGCACCTATAGGACTTGAAGTGTGTTAGTCCCATCACACAGACCTACATTTTCTTCCCAGAAGCACCTATAGGACTTGAAGTGTGTTAGTCCCATCACACAGAGATCATATATTTTGTTCCCAGAAGCACCTATAGGACTTGAAGTGTGTTAGTCCCATCACACAGACCTACATTTTCTTCCCAGAAGCACCCATAGGACTTGAAGTGTGTTAGTCCCATCACACAGAGATCCTATATTTTGTTCCCAGAAGCACCTATAGGACTTGAAGTGTGTTAGTCCCATCACACAGACCTACATTTTCTTCCCAGAAGCACCTATAGGACTTGAAGTGTGTTAGTCCCATCACACAGAGATCATATATTTTGTTCCCAGAAGCACCTATAGGACTTGAAGTGTGTTAGTCCCATCTAGGGATGAGCCGAACACCCCCGGGTTCGGTTCGAACCAGAACCTTCGAACGGACCGAAAGTTCGCGCGAATTTTCGAACCCTATACGTTATAATGGACGCGAACGTTCGAAATCAAAAGTGCTAATTACAACGGCCAATATGCATGTTAATGTCATAAAACAGGTTTGGGGACCCGGGTCCTGCCCCAGGGGACATATATCAATGCAAAAAGAACTTTTAAAAACTAACGTTTTTTCGGGAGCAGTCATTTTAATGATGCATAAAGTGAAAAAAAAAAAGTGAAATTTTCCTTTAAATATGGTACCTGGGGGGTGTCTAAAGTATGCCTGTGAAGTGGCATGTGTTTCCCGTGTTTAGAACTGTCCTTGCACAAAATGACATTTGTAAAGGAAAAAAAGAAGCCATTTAAAACCACTTGCGGCTTTAGGTTTGATCTTAAGTAGAATCTGAACAGGTACATTATGAAGTGTAGCTCCATCCCAAAAAAATCTATTTTTAAGCTCTTTGGAGAACATAGGGAGGGGTTATCACCCCTGTAACATTTGCTGTCTTTGCACATCTGTTCAGAACATGTCACCTCACTTTCCGTCCCAATGACAAATGTTTTTGGAAAAGTGGGGTTTTAATTGAAACAAGGATTGGTGATAAAGTATCAGTAGAGAGGAGATACCTTTTTCCCAAATTAAATCTAACAGGATAGAATTTCCCTTCCTAGGGGTAGATTTCCTCTCACTTCCTGTTTTCTCTTTCCATTTGCAAGTAGGAGTCGTTTGTAAGTTGGATGTTTGAAAGTAGGGGCCTGGCGTATATACTCTGCAGAAATTTGCCCTATTAGATGTTGGTGTAGCCACAAGACTGGTGGGCACAGGAATGGGCCCTGCTGTGAGTTAATAGATCAAGATTTGTAATTGCATGCACCTGTTGAACAGGGCAGAAAAATTGGGGGGTGGTGGTGGTGGTGGTGGACGGTTTTGCCACAAGACTGTAAGCTCTCACAGTTACTCTTGGTGGGCGCAGGAATGGGCCCTGCTGTGAGTTATTAGATCAAGATTTGTAATTGCAAGCACCTGATGAACAGGGCAGAAAAATTGGGCCTTTGGCGGTGGTGGTGGACGGTGTTGCCACAAGACTGTAGGCCCTCATAGTTACTCTTGGTGGGCGCAGGAATGGGCCCTGCTGTGAGTTATTAGATCAAGATTTGTAATTGCAAGCACCTGATGAACAGGGCAGAAAAATTGGGCCTTTGGCGGTGGTGGTGGACGGTGTTGCCACAAGACTGCAGGCCCTCATAGTTACTCTTGGTGGGCGCAGGAATGGGCCCTGCTGTGAACTATTAGATCAAGATTTGTAATTACCCGCCCCTGTTAAACAGGGGCTGAAAAATTGTGCCTTAGGCACTGGTGCTGGTGCCACAACACTGCAACCCCTCACAGAGACTGTACTTGGAGCACAGCAGTCACACGTGTTGCGAAGCATTTTTTTTTAAAAAAATTGTAAGTACACGCCCCTGTTAAACAGGGGCTGAAAAATTGTGCCTTAGGCACTGGTGCTGGTGCCACAACACTGCAACACGGCCCTCACAGAGACTGTACTTGGAGCACAGCAGTCACACGTGTTGCGAAGCATTTTTTTAAAAAATTGTAAGTACACGCCCCTGTTAAACAGGGGCTGAAAAAATTGTGCCTTAGGCACTGGTGTGGTGGCATGGATCATTGAGGAGGAGGAAGAGGATAGTCAGTGAACATAAGAGGACAGTCACTCAGCATCAGCATAGGCAGTCTTGAAGGGATGTGACTAGGGATGAGCCGAACACCCCCGGGTTCGGTTCGAACCAGAACCTTCGAACGGACCGAAAGTTCGCGCGAATTTTCGAACCCTATACGTTATAATGGACGCGAACGTTCGAAATCAAAAGTGCTAATTACAACGGCCAATATGCATGTTAATGTCATAAAACAGGTTTGGGGACCCGGGTCCTGCCCCAGGGGACATATATCAATGCAAAAAGAACTTTTAAAAACTAACGTTTTTTCGGGAGCAGTCATTTTAATGATGCATAAAGTGAAAAAAAAAAAAGTGACATTTTCCTTTAAATATGGTACCTGGGGGGTGTCCAAAGTATGCCTGTGAAGTGGCATGTGTTTCCCGTGTTTAGAACTGTCCTTGCACAAAATGACATTTGTAAAGGAAAAAAAGAAGCCATTTAAAACCACTTGCGGCTTTAGGTTTGATCTTAAGTAGAATCTGAACAGGTACATTATGAAGTGTAGCTCCATCCCAAAAAAATCTATTTTTAAGCTTTTTGGAGAACATAGGGAGGGGTTATCACCCCTGTAACATTTGCTGTCTTTGCACATCTGTTCAGAACATGTCACCTCACTTTCCGTCCCAATGATAAATGTTTTTGGAAAAGTGGGGTTTTAATTGAAACAAGGATTGGTGATAAAGTATCAGTAGAGAGGAGATACCTTTTTCCCAAATTAAATCTAACAGGATAGAATTTCCCTTCCTAGGGGTAGATTTCCTCTCACTTCCTGTTTTCTCTTTCCATTTGCAAGTAGGAGTCGTTTGTAAGTTGGATGTTTGAAAGTAGGGGCCTGGCGTATATACTCTGCAGAAATTTGCCCTATTAGATGTTGGTGTAGCCACAAGACTGGTGGGCACAGGAATGGGCCCTGCTGTGAGTTAATAGATCAAGATTTGTAATTGCATGCACCTGTTGAACAGGGCAGAAAAATTGGGGGTGGTGATGGTGGTGGTGGTGGTGGACGGTTTTGCCACAAGACTGTAAGCTCTCACAGTTACTCTTGGTGGGCGCAGGAATGGGCCCTGCTGTGAGTTATTAGATCAAGATTTGTAATTGCAAGCACCTGATGAACAGGGCAGAAAAATTGGGCCTTTGGCGGTGGTGGTGGACGGTGTTGCCACAAGACTGTAGGCCCTCATAGTTACTCTTGGTGGGCGCAGGAATGGGCCCTGCTGTGAGTTATTAGATCAAGATTTGTAATTGCAAGCACCTGATGAACAGGGCAGAAAAATTGGGCCTTTGGCGGTGGTGGTGGACGGTGTTGCCACAAGACTGCAGGCCCTCATAGTTACTCTTGGTGGGCGCAGGAATGGGCCCTGCTGTGAACTATTAGATCAAGATTTGTAATTACCCGCCCCTGTTAAACAGGGGCTGAAAAATTGTGCCTTAGGCACTGGTGCTGGTGCCACAACACTGCAACCCCTCACAGAGACTGTACTTGGAGCACAGCAGTCACACGTGTTGCGAAGCATTTTTTTAAAAAATTGTAAGTACACGCCCCTGTTAAACAGGGGCTGAAAAATTGTGCCTTAGGCACTGGTGCTGGTGCCACAACACTGCAACACGGCCCTCACAGAGACTGTACTTGGAGCACAGCAGTCACACGTGTTGCGAAGCATTTTTTTAAAAATTGTAAGTACACGCCCCTGTTAAACAGGGGCTGAAAAATTGTGCCTTAGGCACTGGTGCTGGTGCCACAACACTGCAACACGGCCCTCACAGAGACTGTACTTGGAGCACAGCAGTCACACGTGTTGCGAAGCATTTTTTTAAAAAATTGTAAGTACACGCCCCTGTTAAACAGGGGCTGAAAAATTGTGCCTTAGGCACTGGTGCTGGTGCCACAACACTGCAACACGGCCCTCACAGAGACTGTACTTGGAGCACAGCAGTCACACGTGTTGCGAAGCATTTTTTTAAAAAATTGTAAGTACACGCCCCTGTTAAACAGGGGCTGAAAAATTGTGCCTTAGGCACTGGTGCTGGTGCCACAACACTGCAACACGGCCCTCACAGAGACTGTACTTGGAGCACAGCAGTCACACGTGTTGCGAAGCATTTTTTTTTAAAAAATTGTAAGTACACGCCCCTGTTAAACAGGGGCTGAAAAATTGTGCCTTAGGCACTGGTGCTGGTGCCACAACACTGCAACACGGCCCTCACAGAGACTGTACTTGGAGCACAGCAGTCACACGTGTTGCGAAGCATTTTTTTAAAAAATTGTAAGTACACGCCCCTGTTAAACAGGGGCTGAAAAATTGTGCCTTAGGCACTGGTGCTGTGGCATGGATCATTGAGGAGGAGGAAGAGGATAGTCAGTGAACATAAGAGGACAGTCACTCAGCATCAGCATAGGCAGTCTTGAAGGGATGTGACATTAAAAATTATTCGGTTATATCCGCCTCAGGTGCCTGGTAGCTGGTGGTGATCCAAGACTGATTCATTTTGATGAATGTCAGTCGATCAACCGAGGCGGTGGACAGGCGCACCCTATGATCAGTCACAAATCCTCCAGCAGCACTGAATGTGCGTTCGGAAAGAACGCTGGAGGCAGGACAGGCCAGTAGCTCAATTGCATACTGTGCAAGCTCTGGCCAGTGATCCATCCTCAGGACCCAGTAAGCCAGAGGATTTTCGGTGGGAAAGGTGTCCAAGTCTGACCTTGCCCCAAGGTATTCCTGCACCATGTATATCAGACGCTGGCGATGGTTGCTGGAACCGATCATACCTTGGGGCTGCGGACTAAAAAATTGTCTGAACGCATCGGTCAGACGTCCACCTTCCCCACCGCTCCTTCTGCCACTGACCGAAGCCTCAGCAACTCGTCGCCCAGGACCAGGAGTTTGTAGCCTCCCAGTTTCTGGGAACGCGTTGCACAGACCTTTCTGCAAGGCCTCCCTGAGATGTCTCATCCTCTGCTCCCTCTGCGACGGCAAGATAAGGTCCGCAACCTTACCCTTGTACCGCGGATCAAGGAGAGTGGCCAGCCAGTAATGGTCCCTCTCCTTGATCCGAAGAACACGAGGATCCTTCCGCAGGCTTTGCAGGATCAGGGAGGCCATGCAGCGTAGGTTAGCTGAGGCATTCGGTCCGGAGTCTTCTGGGTCACTGAGGATGACATGATCGCCAGCCACCTCCTCCCAGCCACGTACAAGTCCACTGGCTTGTTGGGACTGTACATCATCCCTAAAAGACTGCTGCTGCTGATGCTGAGTGCCAGGCTCCACCTCCATGCTCACACAATCCTCCTCCTCCTCCTCCTCCTCCTCCTCCTCCTCTCATCCTCTTCCTGTGTGATGGGTGGGACAGAAGGAACACTGTCCGGATAAAGGGGGCCTTGAGAGGCAAGGAAGTCCTCCTCTTCCTGCCTCTGTTCTGCCTCAAGTGCCCTGTCCATTATCCCACGCAGCGTATGCTCCAACAGGTGGACAAGAGGGACAGTGTCACTGATGCATGCACTGTCACTGCTCACCATCCTCGTGGCCTCCTCAAATGGTGAGAGGACAGTGCATGCATCCCTGATCATGCTCCACTGACGTGGGGAAAAAAACCCAAGCTCCCCTGACCCTGTCCTGGTGCCGTAGTCGCAAAGGTACTCATTGATGGCCCTCTGCTGCGTGTGCAGTCGCTGCAGCATGGCCAACGTTGAGTTCCACCTGGTGGGCATGTCAGATATTAGGCGGTTCTTGGGCAGGTTCAGCTCCTTTTGCAGCTCAGTCAGCCGAGCACTGGCATTATAAGATCGGCGGAAATGCACACAGACTTTCCTGGCCTGCCTCAGGACATCCTGTAAGCCTGGGAACCTGCCCAAGAACCGCTGCACCACCAGGTTGAGGACGTGAGCCATGCAGGGCACATGGGTGAGCTGCCCCTGTCGCAGGGCGGAGAGGAGGTTGGTGCCATTGTCAGAAACGACCATTCCTGGCTTAAGCTGACGTGGCGTCAACCACCTCTCGGCCTGCCCCTGCAGAGCTGCCAGAACCTCTGGCCCAGTGTGGCTCCTGTCCCCCAAACACACCAGCGCAAGCACGGCATGGCATCTTTTTGCCTGCGTACTTGCGTAGCCCCTTGTACGCCTACGGAGCACCGCTGGTTCCAAGGACAGAGCACTGGAGGAAGAAGAAGAGGGAGGGGGTGGAGGAGAGAGGTGTGTCACAACCAGTAGCAGTAGTCGCGTTTTGGAGGCGTGGTGGCGGAACAACCTCCAACACTACTGCACCTTGTCCTGCATCCCTCCCAGCTGCCAATAGAGTGACCCAATGGGCCGTGAAAGAAAGGTACCGTCCCTGTCCATGCCTGCTGGACCATGAGTCAGCGGTAATATGCACCTTACCGCTGACCGCCCTGTCCAGCGAGGCATGGACATTGCCCTCCACATGCCGGTAGAGAGACGGAATCGCCTTCCGCGAGAAAAAGTGGCGTTTGGGAACCTGCCACTGAGGAACCGCACATTGAACAAACTCACGGAAGGGGGCCGAGTCTACCAACTGAAAAGGCAGCAGTTGAAGTGCTAGCAATTTAGCAAGGCTAGCATTCAACCGCTGGGCATGTGGATGGCTGGGAGTGTACTTCTTTCTACGGTCCAGCAGCTGGGGCAGGGAAATTTGCCTGCTGCATTCGGACGTCGGTGTACTGCAAGTACTTGGTTGTGACACACCGAATTCTACACCTTCAGTCCTCTCAGAGCAGCTTTCAGAGAGGACTGAAGGTGTAGTGGGGATGGAGATCCCAGCTGAGGAGGAGCAAGGAGAGGTCCGCTTAGTTCTTTGGTGTGGGTCTTTTATGTGTGCCTGCCAACGAGCTGCATGGCAGGTCGCCATATGTCTGGTCATGCTTGTCGTGCCCAAGCGGCTGATGTTTTGGCCACGCGAGATACGCTTGAGACAAATATTGCAAATAGCAGTGGTGCGATCTGCTGCACTCGTCTCAAAAAAGGCCCACACCAAAGAACTTTTCTGATAACGTGCAGAGGCAGCGCCCTGCACAGGCGGAGCTCTGCGGTGTTGTACAGTTGCTGTGCTGGCCTCTACCTGGCCTCCAGGGGGCATCCTGCCTCGTTGGACATGTGACGCCGCATCCTCCTCCTCCTCGTCCTCCTCCTCATCCTCTCTCCCTTGAGGCACCCACGTGGAGTCAGTGACCTCATCATCCCCTCCCTCTTCACCACTAGAGCAAACCTGGCAGTAAGCTGCAGCTGGTGGAACTGTACTGCCAGATTCCTCAAGCTGGGTATCGTCATCCGAGCCTTCGAATCGTTGGGCATCCTCCTGGAGCATGTACCCAACACTGTGCTCAAAGAGTTCGGGGGACTCCTCAGGAGGACATGGTGGGTCTAGGGAAGGGGTGGCTGATGATGCTCTGTCAGTACCCTGAGCCTGGGTGAGAGAGGATGAGGAGGATGAGGAGGGCTTGGTCATCCATTCTACCAAGCCTTCAGCATGATGCGGCTCCACATGTCCAGCTGCCGAAAACAAAGACGCGCGTGTCCCATGGCCACGTGCTGATGACGATGCACGACCACGTCCACGTCCACGGCCACGTCCACTAGAAACAGAGACTGTCTGCCCTGTGTTCTTGGCTCTGCACGCTCTGCCTCCCCTTGGCGGTCTTCCAGCCATTGTAGTCGGTAGTCCTGTGGGTGCTGCTGAGAAGAAAATATAGGAGCTCTGTGTGATGCCACTAACACACTAGAAGTCCTATAGGTGCTTCTGCAAAGAAAATATAGGAGCTCTGTGTGATGCCACTAACACACTAGAAGTCCTGTGGGTGCTGCTGAGAAGAAAATATAGGAGCTCTGTGTGATGCCACTAACACACTAGAAGTCCTATGGGTGCTTCTGCAAAGAAAATATAGGAGCTCTGTGTGATGCCACTAACACACTAGAAGTCCTGTGGGTGCTGCTGAGAAGAATATATAGGAGCTCTGTGTGATGCCACTAACACACTAGAAGTCCTGTGGGTGCTGCTGAGAAGAAAATATAGGAGCTCTGTGTGATGCCACTAACACACTAGAAGTCCTATGGGTGCTTCTGCAAAGAAAATATAGGAGCTCTGTGTGATGCCACTAACACACTAGAAGTCCTGTGGGTGCTTCTGCAAAGAAAATAGAGGAGCTCTGTGTGATGCCACTAACACACTAGAAGTCCTATAGGTGCTTCTGCAAAGAAAATATAGGAGCTCTGTGTGATGCCACTAACACACTAGAAGTCCTGTGGGTGCTGCTGAGAAGAATATATAGGAGCTCTGTGTGATGCCACTAACACACTAGAAGTCCTATGGGTGCTTCTGCAAAGAAAATAGAGGAGCTCTGTGTGATGCCACTAACACACTAGAAGTCCTGTGGGTGCTTCTGCAAAGAAAATAGAGGAGCTCTGTGTGATGCCACTAACACACTAGAAGTCCTATAGGTGCTTCTGCAAAGAAAATATAGGAGCTCTGTGTGATGCCACTAACACACTAGAAGTCCTGTGGGTGCTGCTGAGAAGAATATATAGGAGCTCTGTGTGATGCCACTAACACACTAGAAGTCCTATGGTGCTTCTGCAAAGAAAATAGAGGAGCTCTGTGTGATGCCACTAACACACTAGAAGTCCTGTGGGTGCTTCTGCAAAGAAAATAGAGGAGCTCTGTGTGATGCCACTAACACACTAGAAGTCCTGTGGGTGCTTCTGCAAAGAAAATAGAGGAGCTCTGTGTGATGCCACTAACACACTAGAAGTCCTATGGGTGCTTCTGCAAAGAAAATAGAGGAGCTCTGTGTGATGCCACTAACACACTAGAATTCCTGTGGGTGCTTCTGCAAAGAAAATAGAGGAGCTCTGTGTGATGCCACTAACACCCTAGAAGTCCTGTGGGTGCTTCTGCAAAGAAAATAGAGGAGCTCTGTGTGATGCCACTAACACACTAGAAGTCCTGTGGGTGCTTCTGCAAAGAAAATAGAGGAGCTCTGTGTGATGCCACTAACTCACTAGAAGTCCTGTGGGTGCTTCTGAGAAGAAAATATAGGAGCTCTGTGTGATGCCACTAACACACTAGAAGTCCTGTGGGTGCTTCTGCAAAGAAAATAGAGGAGCTCGGTGTGATGGGACTAACACACTTCAAGTCCTATAGTTGCTTCTGGGAAGAAAATATAGCTCTGTGTGTGTGATGGGACTAACACACTTCAAGTCCTATAGGTGCTTCTGGGAAGAAAATATTGCTCTGTGTGTGTAATGGGACTAACACACTTCAAGTCCTATAGGTGCTTCTGGGAAGAAAATATAGCTCTGTGTGTGTAATGGGACTAACACACTTCAAGTCCTAGAGGTGCTTCTGGGAAGAAAATATAGCTCTGTGTGTGTAATGGGACTAACACACTTCAAGTCCTATAGGTGCTTCTGGGAAGAAAATATAGCTCTGTGTGTGTAATGGGACTAACACACTTCAAGTCCTATAGGTGCTTCTGGGAAGAAAATATAGCTCTGTGTGTGTAATGGGACTAACACACTTCAAGTCCTATAGGTGCCTCTGGGAACAAAATATAGGAGCTCTGCCTGCCTGCCACTAACACACTACAAGTCCTATAGGTGCTTCTGGTAACAAAATATAGGAGCTCTGCCTGCCTGCCACTAACACACTACAAGTCCTATAGGTGCTTCTGGGAAGAAAATATAGCTCTGTGTGTGTAATGGGACTAACACACTTCAAGTCCTATAGGTGCTTCTGGGAACAAAATATAGGAGCTCTGTGTGCCTGCCACGAACACACTTCAAGTCCTATAGGTGCTTCTGGGAACAAAATATAGCTCTGTGTGTGTAATGGGACTAACACACTTCAAGTCCTATAGGTGCTTCTGGGAAGAAAATATAGCTCTGTGTGTGTGATGGGACTAACACACTTCAAGTCCTATAGGTGCTTCTGGGAACAAAATATAGCTCTGTGTGTGTAATGGGACTAACACACTTCAAGTCCTATAGGTGCTTCTGGGAAGAAAATATAGCTCTGTGTGTGTAATGGGACTAACACACTTCAAGTCCTATAGGTGCTTCTGGGAAAAAAATATAGCTCTGTGTGTGTAATGGGACTAACACACTTCAAGTCCTATAGGTGCTTCTGGGAAGAAAATATAGCTCTGTGTGTGTAATGGGACTAACAAACTTCAAGTCCTATAGGTGCTTCTGGGAAGAAAGTATAGCTCATTGTGTGTAATGGGACTAACACACTTCAAGTCCTATAGGTGCTTCTGGGAAGAAAATATAGCTCTGTGTGTGTAATGGGACTAACACACTTCAAGTCCTATAGGTGCTTCTGGGAACAAAATATAGCTCTGTGTGTGTAATGGGACTAACACACTTCAAGTCCTATAGGTGCTTCTGGGAAGAAAATATAGCTCTGTGTGTGTGATGGGACTAACACACTTCAAGTCCTATAGGTGCTTCTGGGAAGAAAATATAGCTCTGTGTGTGTGTAATGGGACTAACACACTTCAAGTCCTATAGGTGCTTCTGGGAAGAAAATATAGCTCTGTGTGTGTAATGGGACTAACACACTTCAAGTCCTATAGGTGCTTCTGGGAACAAAATATAGCTCTGTGTGTGTAATGGGACTAACACACTTCAAGTCCTATAGGTGCTTCTGGGAAGAAAATATAGCTCTGTGTGTGTGATGGGACTAACACACTTCAAGTCCTATAGGTGCTTCTGGGAACAAAATATAGCTCTGTGTGTGTAATGGGACTAACACACTTCAAGTCCTATAGGTGCTTCTGGGAACAAAATATAGCTCTGTGTGTGTGATGGGACTAAACCACTTCAAGTCCTATAGGTGCTTCTGGGAAGAAAATATAGCTCTGTGTGTGTAATGGGACTAACACACTTCAAGTCCTATAGGTGCTTCTGGGAACAAAAATATAGCTCTGTGTGTGTGTAATGGGACTAACACACTTCAAGTCCTATAGGTGCTTCTGGGAAGAAAATATAGCTCTGTGTGTGTGATGGGACTAACACACTTCAAGTCCTATAGGTGCTTCTGGGAAGAAAATATAGCTCTGTGTGTGTAATGGGACTAACACACTTCAAGTCCTATAGGTGCTTCTGGGAAGAAAATATAGCTCTGTGTGTGTAATGGGACTAACACACTTCAAGTCCTATAGGTGCTTCTGGGAAAAAATATAGCTCTGTGTGTGTAATGGGACTAACACACTTCAAGTCCTATAGGTGCTTCTGGGAAGAAAATATAGCTCTGTGTGTGTAATGGGACTAACACACTTCAAGTCCTATAGGTGCTTCTGGGAACAAAGTATAGCTCTTTGTGTGTAATGGGACTAACACACTTCAAGTCCTATAGGTGCTTCTGGGAAGAAAATATAGCTCTGTGTGTGTGATGGGACTAACACACTTCAAGTCCTATAGGTGCTTCTGGGAACAAAATATAGCTCTGTGTGTGTAATGGGACTAACACACTTCAAGTCCTATAGGTGCTTCTGGGAACAAAATATAGCTCTGTGTGTGTGATGGGACTAACACACTTCAAGTCCTATAGGTGCTTCTGGGAAGAAAATATTGCTCTGTGTGTGTAATGGGACTAACACACTTCAAGTCCTATAGGTGCTTCTGGGAAGAAAGAAAATATAGCTCTGTGTGTGTGATGGGACTAACACACTTCAAGTCCTATAGGTGCTTCTGGGAACAAAATATAGGAGCTCTGCCTGCCTGCCACGAACACACTACAAGTCCTATAGGTGCTTCTGGTAACAAAATATAGGAGCTCTGCCTGCCTGCCACTAACACACTACAAGTCCTATAGGTGCTTCTTGGTAAGAAAATATAGGAGCTCTGCCTGCCTGTCACTAACACACTACAAGTCCTATAGGTGCTTCTGGTAACAAAATATAGGAGCTCTGCCTGCCTGCCACTAACACACTACAAGTCCTATAGGTGCTTCTGGTAACAAAATATAGGAGCTCTGCCTGCCTGTCACTAACACACTACAAGTCCTATAGGTGCTTCTGGTAACAAAATATAGGAGCTCTGCCTGCCTGCCACGAACACACTACAAGTCCTATAGGTGCTTCTGGTAACAAAATATAGGAGCTCTGCCTGCCTGCCACGAGCACACTACAAGCCCCTCTTTGTCAATCAATCTTTGTAACTGAATCTATCTAACTCAATCTCTGCAAGTGAATCTCTCTCTCTATCTATCTAAATGCAGCAGAGTGTCACAGGAACAGCCTGCTCAATCTGCGCCGGAACAGCATGTGACCGGCGCAGACGGCGTGGCGGCGTTTTATAGGGGGGGGCGTGTACTACAGCCCCTGAGCTGTAATTGGCTACAGGCGTCCTGCCTGTAGCCAATTATGGCTCTTCGAGTTTCCGGGGCTGTGATTGGCCAAGCATGCGGGGTCACAGTGCATGCTTGGCCAATCATCAGCCAGCAATGCACTGCGTCGGCCGCGCCGGCCGCAATGCATTGCGGGGCCGCTCGCATCACACGAACGTGATGCGAGCGGCCAAAATAGTTCTGGGCTCGCCGAGCGAGCGAACGCCCGGTGCTCGATGCGAACGTGGGTTCGCATCGAGCACCGGGCCCATCCTTAGATGTGACATTAAAAATTATTCGCTGCACCATGTATATCAGACGCTGGCGATGGGTTGCTGGAACCGATCATAACCTTGGGGCTGCGGACTAAAAAATTGTCTGAACGCATCGGTCAGACGTCCACCTTCCCCACCGCTCCTTCTGCCACTGACCGAAGCCTCAGCAACTCGTCGCCCAGGACCAGGAGTTTGTAGCCTCCCAGTTTCTGGGAACGCGTTGCACAGACCTTTCTGCAAGGCCTCCCTGAGATGTCTCATCCTCTGCTCCCTCTGCGACGGCAAGATAAGGTCCGCAACCTTACCCTTGTACCGCGGATCAAGGAGAGTGGCCAGCCAGTAATGGTCCCTCTCCTTGATCGAAGAACACGAGGATCCTTCCGCAGGCTTTGCAGGATCAGGGAGGCCATGCAGCGTAGGTTAGCTGAGGCATTCGGTCCGCGGAGTCTTCTGGGTCACTGAGGATGACATGATCGCCAGCCACCTCCTCCAGCCACGTACAAGTCCACTGGCTTGTTGGGACTGTACATCATCCCTAAAAGACTGCTGCTGCTGATGCTGAGTGCCAGGCTCCACCTCCATGCTCACACAATCTCCTCCTCCTCCTCCTCCTCCTCCTCCTCCTCCTCATCCTCTTCCTGTGTGATGGGTGGGACAGAAGGAACACTGTCCGGATAAAGGGGGCCTTGAGAGGCAAGGAAGTCCTCCTCTTCCTGCCTCTGTTCTGCCTCAAGTGCCCTGTCCATTATCCCACGCAGCGTATGCTCCAACAGGTGGACAAGAGGGACAGTGTCACTGATGCATGCACTGTCACTGCTCACCATCCTCGTGGCCTCCTCAAATGGTGAGAGGACAGTGCATGCATCCCTGATCATGCTCCACTGACGTGGGGAAAAAAATAAAAAACCAAGCTCCCCTGACCCTGTCCTGGTGCCGTAGTCGCAAAGGTACTCATTGATGGCCCTCTGCTGCGTGTGCAGTCGCTGCAGCATGGCCAAGCGTTGAGTTCCACCTGGTGGGCATGTCAGATATTAGGCGGTTCTTGGCAGGTTCAGCTCCTTTTGCAGCTCAGTCAGCCGAGCACTGGCATTATAAGATCGGCGGAAATGCACACAGACTTTCCTGGCCTGCCTCAGGACATCCTGTAAGCCTGGGAACCTGCCCAAGAACCGCTGCACCACCAGGTTGAGGACGTGAGCCATGCAGGGCACATGGGTGAGCTGCCCCTGTCGCAGGGCGGAGAGGAGGTTGGTTGCATTGTCAGAAACGACCATTCCTGGCTTAAGCTGACGTGGCGTCAACCACCTCTCGGCCTGCCCCTGCAGAGCTGCCAGAACCTCTGGCCCAGTGTGGCTCCTGTCCCCCAAACACACCAGCGCAAGCACGGCATGGCATCTTTTTGCCTGCGTACTTGCGTAGCCCCTTGTACGCCTACGGAGCACCGCTGGTTCCAAGGACAGAGCACTGGAGGAAGAAGAAGAGGAGGGGGTGGAGGAGAGAGGTGTGTCACAACCAGTAGCAGTAGTCGCGTTTTGGAGGCGTGGTGGCGGAACAACCTCCAACACTACTGCACCTTGTCCTGCATCCCTCCCAGCTGCCAATAGAGTGACCCAATGGGCCGTGAAAGAAAGGTACCGTCCCTGTCCATGCCTGCTGGACCATGAGTCAGCGGTAATATGCACCTTACGCTGACCGCCCTGTCCAGCGAGGCATGGACATTGCCCTCACACATGCCGGTAGAGAGACGGAATCGCCTTCCGCGAGAAAAAGTGGCGTTTGGGAACCTGCCACTGAGGAACCGCACATTGAACAAACTCACGGAAGGGGGCCGAGTCTACCAACTGAAAAGGCAGCAGTTGAAGTGCTAGCAATTTAGCAAGGCTAGCATTCAACCGCTGGGCATGTGGATGGCTGGGAGTGTACTTCTTTCTACGGTCCAGCAGCTGGGGCAGGGAAATTTGCCTGCTGCAATCGGGACGTCGGTGTACTGCAAGTACTTGGTTGTGACACACCGAATTCTACACCTTCAGTCCTCTCAGAGCAGCTTTCAGAGAGGACTGAAGGTGTAGTGGGGATGGAGATCCAGCTGAGGAGGAGCAAGGAGAGGTCCGCTTTAGTTCTTTGGTGTGGGTCTTTTATGTGTGCCTGCCAACGAGCTGCATGGCAGGTCGCCATATGTCTGGTCATGCTTGTCGTGCCCAAGCGGCTGATGTTTTGGCCACGCGAGATACGCTTGAGACAAATATTGCAAATAGCAGTGGTGCGATCTGCTGCACTCGTCTCAAAAAAGGCCCACACCAAAGAACTTTTCTGATAACGTGCAGAGGCAGCGCCCTGCACAGGCGGAGCTCTGCGGTGTTGTACAGTTGCTGTGCTGGCCTCTACCTGGCCTCCAGGGGGCATCCTGCCTCGTTGGACATGTGACGCCGCATCCTCCTCCTCCTCGTCCTCCTCTCATCCTCTCTCCCTTTCAGGCACCCACGTGGAGTCAGTGACCTCATCATCATCCCTCCCTCTTCACCACTAGAGCAAACCTGGCAGTAAGCTGCAGCTGGTGGAACTGTACTGCCAGATTCCTCAAGCTGGGTATCGTCATCCGAGCCTTCGAATCGTTGGCATCCTCCTGGAGCATGTACCCAACACTGTGCTCAAAGAGTTCGGGGGACTCCTCAGGAGGACATGGTGGGTCTATAGGGAAGGGGTGGCTGATGATGCTCTGTCAGTACCCTGAGCCTGGGTGAGAGAGGATGAGGAGGATGAGGAGGGCTTGGTCATCCATTCTACCAAGCCTTCAGCATGATGCGGCTCCACATGTCCAGCTGCCGAAAACAAAGACGCGCGTGTCCCATGGCCACGTGCTGATGACGATGCACGACCACGTCCACGTCCACGGCCACGTCCACTAGAAACAGAGCCTGCCTGCCCTGTGTTCTTGGCTCTGCACGCTCTGCCTCCCCTTGGCGGTCTTCCAGCCATTGTAGTCGGTAGTCCTGTGGGTGCTGCTGAGAAGAAATATAGGAGCTCTGTGTG
>CM053034.1:126469084-126490926 GCA_028564925.1 Lithobates sylvaticus
AGACATGAACGTAGGTACTGCACCGACGGGGGTGGTGTGGGATTCCCTCAAAGCCTATCACAGAGGCCTTCTTATACAGCAAATAGCAAGAATCAAGAGGAAGACGAGACGGGGTGAGGGGGAAGCAAAAAATCTGCAATATTGGCAGAACAGCAATATATTAGCAACCCAACCCCAGAAACACAGAAAAAATGGCTAGAAAAACAGCAACTCTATAAAACCACTAGTATGAGGAATATCCTTGATAAACGTATATTCCAGAGGCAGCTGAATTTCGGAGAAGGGGAGAGAGTGGGCCGTATGCTATCTCTATTGGTCAAGACAAATAAGTCCCCCTCAGCGGTCCTGGCAGTCAGGACCTCACAGGGTGAGCTTTCTACAGATGCGATAGATATAATGAAAACATGTACCCAGTATTATAGCTCCCTATATAAATCTCAGAGGAGTCCTGAATGTGGGAAAATGGCTGCCTTTCTTGACAACATAACTATTCCAACCTTGTCATTATTGGATCAACAGAGGATGGAGGCTCCAATTACACTTGAGGAGATATCGGGTGCTGTAGCGGGGATGCCAAACCTAAAGTCTCTGGGCCCGGACAGGCTTCCAATCGAAATATATAAAAAATATGGTGAGGTTCTGCTGCCAGAATTGCTTGAGACTCTGGGCCAGGCATTGTCCACTGGGATCTTGCCCGCATCAATGACGGAAGCTACAATTATAGTAATTCCGAAAGAGGGAAAAGATCCAACTGATCCCTCTTCTTACCACCCGATATCTTTATTATGTACGGATGTAAAAATCCTGGCAAAAGTGCTCGCGGCTCGCTTAAATAGCTGCATTGACAAGCTTGTGCATTCCGACCAGTCTGGTTTTATTCTGGCAAGGTCAACAAGCATAAATATACAGAGAACTTACTTAAACATACAGATCCCATTGGACAATGACGGCCCAAGGGCCATTATGGCTTTAGACGCCGCCAAAGCGTTCGATAGCCTCGAATGGGGCTACCTCTTCACAGTATTGGAGAAATTTGGTTTCGGTAATAATTTCATCAATTGGGTTAAATTGCTTTACTCTAACCCCAGAGCAAAAATAAAAATAAACAACGAGAATTCCGATGTATTTCAACTAGAGAGAGGGACGAGACAGGGATGCTCCCTGTCTCCCCTACTCTTCGCCCTCGCAATAGAGCCGCTGGCTATTGCCGCAAGAGCTAACGGCGATATAAGGGGATTCAGAAGGGGACTACACAAGGAGAAAATAGCGTTATTCGCGGATGACGTATTGTTCTACCTGGGAGACGTCCAAACCTCATTAAAAACAGCAATAAAAATGGTAGGCGAGTTCGGAATAATCTCCGGATTGGTCATAAACTGGGACAAGTCAGCTCTCCTCCCGATAGACTCAGTTTCTGCTGACTTATTGCCCGTAAATGTTGGCTTGAAGATCGTCGAGAAATTGAAATACCTGGGGATCTGGATCACAAGGGACACAAATTCATATTTCAATGAGAATCTATCACCTTTACTAACAAAATTTAAATCCAAGGCAGAGATCTGGTGCCGCCTTCCCCTTTCGGTGGCAGGGAGGTGTAGCCTCCTTAAAATGATATGGCTGCCCCAGATTTTGTATGTTCTTCATAATGCTCCATTATGGGTAGGCCAGAAGTGGTTTAAAAAGATAGATTCTCTCTTCAGAGATCTAATCTGGAAAAGAGGGCAGACGAGGATTGCTCTGAGGACATTACAGCTACCACTGGATGAGGGGGGGATGGCGGTTCTGCAGCCTGGGACATACTTCTTGGCGTCCCAGCTACAGCACCTTGTAGTAGGAGGAGTTTTAAGGGGGGCCAGCATCAAATTAATGCTGATAGGATGCCCTCATAACACACTTATGCTTAACGATAAATCTAATAATTAAACTATGGCAAACGTCAAAAATTATGCTGGGCTATCAGGGCATATCAGAACAGGCCCCCCTATGGAATAATAACAATACAAGGGAGTTAGCTAAGGTACACAAGTCGAAGGAATGGGTAAATCAGGGCCTTACTTGAATAATTCAGCTTTTTCAAGGGGACAATATAAAGTCTTTTGCTGAACTAAAACAGGAATTCTCCCTTTCCAGGAACACGTTTTACGTGTATCTACAGGTCAGGCATGCAGCTCAGTCACAGTTTGGATCCCAGGTGCCCCAATGGACTAAAATTACGACTTTGACACAAATATTGACGCGGGGGTCATCTAAAGGATCAATATCATGGCTGTATGCCCGACTTAGAGATAGAACACTGAACCGCAGTGGCCCAAATAAAAGCAGGGAAAGATGGGAGAGAGAAGTGGGCTCACTCACAACAGAGGAATGGGACTGGATTCTGGGACAGGGAGCACGAGTTTCAATATCTCCCTCACATAAGGTTTCACAGCTTTTTATGCTTTATAGAGTATACTATACGCCCCAGAAACTGCTAAACTTGGGATGGCGGGAGGATGACTGCTGCCCCAGATGCGCTGCACCTGGAGACTTTCTGCACATGCTATGGAAGTGTCCAAAGCTGTTCAGATATTGGACAAATATTGTGTAAGAGATTAATAAAACCCTGAAAATAAAACTAGCGGCAACGGTTAAAACTTGCCTTCTGGGGCTGTTTGAGAGCGGGGGAGTTGCTAAAAGTTCTGTAGATTCGGCGTTGAGGTGCTTGTTTCATGCCAGAAAGCTGATTGCTCAGCAGTGGCAGGCACAACTACCCCCGACGGTGGAGACTTGGCGTACGAGTTTAAGAATGACAATAGGTAATGAGAGGGTATATTTTATTAAACAAGGCAACTACAAGAAATTTAGTAATATCTGGTCACCCTGGATGCTAAACGGTATAGAGTGAGTGAGAAAGGGTTTTTGGCTGGTACACTTTTCCCTTTGGCCCTCTTTTTTTTCTTCTTTTTTTCTTCCTTCTTTCTTCTTTACCCCTTTGATTTTCTTCATATCCTTCCTCCCTGATTCTCTACTGTTGGTAAACAGAGAGGCGAGGGAGCAATATACATTATAGAGGGGAGTTTTAAGACAGCAATCTAGGGATGGTGGGGGGGGGGGGGGGGTAGGTAAACAAAGCCAATCTTCCTGCTGTTCTATGCAGATTAGAGATTTAGGAGCACAACTGGAATGTTTGGGCTTGATTCACTTTTTAGTCTATGTGTTCTTACATTTATGTAAAAATGTGTGATTTGACTGTGTAATTGTTAGTAATATATAAATAAAGGAAAAAGATGAAATCTAAAAAAAAAAAGAACCCAAAATACATCCCTGGGAATTACAGACCAGTTAGCCTAACATCAATAGTATGCAAGCTCTTGTAAGGGAAGATAAGGGACTATATACAAGATTTTAGTAATGAAAATGGTATTATCATTAGCATCAATCAGCATGGATTCATGAAGAATCGTTCTTGCCAAATCAATCTATTAACCTTCTATGAGGAGGTGAGTTGCCATCTAGATAAAGTAAGGCCCGTAGATGTGGTGTATCTGGATTTTGCAAAAGCATTTGACACAGTTCCCCATAAATGTTTACTGTAAAAATAAGGTCCGTTGCCATGGACCATAGGGTGAGTACATGGATTGAAAACTGGCTACAAGGGTAAGTTCAGAGGTTGTGATAAATAGGGAATACTCGGAATGGTCAGGGGTGGGTAGTGGGGTCCCACAGGGTTCTGTGCTGGGACCAATCCTATTTAATTTGTTCATAAACAACCTGGAGGATGGGTTAAACAGTTCAATCTCTGTATTTGCGGACAATACTAAGCTAAGCAGGGCAATATCTTCTCTGCAGGATGTGGAAACATTGCAAGAAGATCTGAACAAATTAATGGGGTGGGCAACTACATGGCAAATGAGGTTTCATGTAGAAACATCTAAAATAATGTATTTGGGAAATAAAAATATGAATGCAATCTATACACTAGGGGGAGAACCTCTGGGCGAATCTAGGATGGAAAAGGACCCAGGGGTCCTAGTAGATGATAGGCTCAGCAATGGCATGCAATGCCAAGCTGCTGCTAACAAAGCAAACAGAATACTGCCATGCATTAAAAAGGGATTAAATCCAGGGATAAAGCGCTAATTCTCCCACACTACAAGACTCTGGTCCGGCTGCAGCTGGAGTATGCTGTCCAGTTCTGGGCACCAGTCCTCAGGAAACATGTGCTGGAAATGGAGCGAGTACAAAGAAGGGCAACAAAGCTAATAAAGGGTCTGGAGGATATTAGTTATGAATAGGAATGGGCCGAACACGCCCCTGTTCGATTCGCATCCAGAACATGTGAACAGGCAAAAAATGTGTTCAAACATGCGAACACTGTTAAAGTCTATGGGACACGAACATGAAAAATCAAAAGTGATAATTTTAAAAGCTTATATGCAAGTTATTGTCTTAAAAAAAGTGTTTGGGGACCTGGGTCCTACCCCAGGGGACATTTATCAATGCAAAAAAAAGTTTTAAAAATGGCTGTCTTTACGGGAGCAGTGATTTTAATAATGCTTAAAGTGAAACAATAAAAGTGTAATATTCCTTTAAATTTCGTACCTGGGGGGTGTCTATAGTATGCCTGTAAAGTGGCGCATGTTTCCCGTATTTAGAACAGTCTGAGAGCAAAATGACATTTCTAAAGGAAAAAAAGTCATTTTAAAGTACTCGTGGCTATAATGAATTGTCGGTCCCGGCAATACACATAAGTTCATTGATAAAAATGGCATGGGATTCCCCCACAGGGGAACCCCAAACCAAAATTTTTAAAAAAATGCGTGGAGGTCCCCCCAAATTCCATACCAGACCCTTATCCAAGCACGCAACCTGGCAGGCCACAGGAAAAGAGGGGGGGGACAAGACAGTGCCTCCTCCTGAATCGTACCAGGCCACATGCCCTTTACAATTTTAAAAAAAATGACCTGAAGGGTCTGGTATGGATTTTGAGGGGGACCCCGCACCATTTATTTATTTAACTTTTTTGGTTCCTGGTTCCCCTTAATATCCATACCAGACCTGAAGGGCCTGGTATGGAATTTGGGGGGACCTCCACGCACTTTGTTTTTAATTTTGGTTTGGAGTTCCCCTGTGGGGGAATCCCATGCCGTTTTTATCAATGAACTTTTATGTGTATTGCCGGGACCGACAATTCATTATAGCCGCAAGTACTTTTTAAATGAATTTTTTCCTTTAGAAATGTCATTTTGCTCTCCGAATATTACACTTTTATTGATTCACTAACCATTATTAAAATCACTGCTCCTGAAAAAGCGTCCATCTTTAAAACTTTTTTTTGCATTGATACATGGCCCCTGGGGAAGGACCCAGGTCCCCAAACACTTTTTATGACAATACCATGCATATAAGCCTTTAAAATTAGCACTTTTGATTTCTCCCATAGACTTTTAAAGGGTGCTGCGAACACCCCGAATTGTTCGCTGTTCGGCGAACACCCAATGTTCGAGTCGAACATTTCATGAATTAAAAAAACAAAACAGTAAAGTGATACCTCACATGTGTGATTTAAACGCCGTTTACATTTGTGGGTGCGACTTACAGATGTTTTCACTTCTGTGCGTGTGCACGCGGGGACAGGGCCGCTTTAAATTATTTATTTTTTTATTCTTTATTTTACTTTTATCTGTTTATTTTTACACTTTCTCTTCATAAAAAGAATTTTGATCACTTTTATTCCTATTACAATGCCATGTAATAGGAATGGTGCGTGACAGGTCCTCTTTATGGAAAGATGTGGAGTCAATAAGACCCCACATCTCTCCTCCAGGCTGGAAAGGCTGGGATACAAAAAAATAAATAAACTCTCTTTGCCTTTCCAGCCACGTCCCTGGCATTGTTTACTTCCGCCAGCGCCCGGGCCTCCGAGGGTCATAGAGATGGCTGGGGACCATCTGGTCACCGGAAATCTCTATGCTCAACTTTCAGCAGCAAATAATTTGTTCTCTGGCTCGCTGTTCACAGGGGTGAGTCGGGGGAAGCACGTCCCCTCCCACCTCCTGTAAGAAGGATAAAGCGGTTGAACATCTGCTATGACTGTGCTTACGGTGCACAGAATTGCTGGCTGAAAAAGATGATATCTGGATGATGCCTGTAGCTGCAGGCATCATTCAGATATTCAAATGAAAAAAGATGGAGCAGCTAGTGTGATATGGAAATAGTTCCAAGGTCCAGGTGTGCCAGTAGGCAAAGTTCATTAACTGCTGAGACCAGACTAGGGTTCTGGTCTGTATCAGTATGGACAGCCAGCTGTAGAGAGCAGAAGCGACTCTGTGCATATGGGTGAGAGAGAGAGAGAAAGGAGCAGTGCCACTCTGATTGCAGTATGCCATTTAAAAATTAATGTTTAATAAAAGTAAGATCAACTCACATTTTGGTGAGATATAGGGGGTCATTTACTATAGCGCAGCTGCACTAATTGCCACGAATTAGCGCTGTTTGTGCAAATTAGCGATAAAACGGTATTCACTATAGCGCTGGTGAAACAATACTCCCAAAATCTAATTTACTATAGCTCCCTGAAAACAAATAGCCCCCAAACCCTAATGCCCTGTACACACGGTCAGACACTCCGACCACAAAATCCGTCGGATTTTTTCCGACGGATTTTGTCCTAAACTGGTGTTGCACACACACGGGCGGACAAAGTTGTTGGAAAATCTAATCGTACAGATTGAGGTGACGTACAAAACATATGACGGGACTACGTAGAGGCCAGTAGCCAATAGCTTTTGTCTCCAAATTTTTTCTGAGCATGCGTGGCACTTTGTATGTCGGAATTCTCTACAGACGATCAGAAAAAGTCTGATCTGATTTTGTTGTCAGAAAATTTTAGATCCTGCTCTCAAATTTTTTCCGACGGAAAAAGCCCACTAGAGCCCACACACGATCGGATTTTCCGACAACATAATCCGATCAGACTTTTTCCATCGGAATATCCGACTGTGTGTACGGGGGCATTACTCTACCAAAACCTGGAGTAGAGCACAAGGAAATAATGTTTAAAGCATGATATAATTGTCTAAATGGTACTGAAATGTGCAGTATATTGTTTAAAAATAATCTGATTTTAAACTGTGTGAAAAAATGATTTCTACACTGAAATATCTTCAAAAGCCTGAGAAGATATAAATTCCCCATTTTCGTACAATTAGGTGCCAGCACAACTGAGCTTGCTCAGACATGCAGACTACTCTCATTTTAGCTCCAATGGCTTTTTTACAGGGTGCTATAGTAAATACCAAAATTAGCGCTGGGCTAAAATGTGTTTTTGAGAGTGAAAATTGGCGCTATATAGTCCAATGCAAGTTTCAGCCATTGATTCTAATGGTACAATTGTAACTTCCCCAAATAAATACTTTTAAAGCGGAGTTCCACCCAAAAGTGGAACTTCCGCTTATTGTACTCCTTCCCCCCTCCGGTGCCACATTAGGCACCTTTCGGGGGGAGGGGTGGTCAGGATACCTGTCTTTCACAGATTTGTTGTCCCCACTTCCGGGAGCCTCAGCTGCAGGTATCCCTCCTCCTTCCTCAGCCGCCAGGCCAGTTGGTGAGGAGCGGTGCCTCACGCATGTGCAGTAGGGTTCCCGGCATGAAGAAAATTTAAAAAAAATCTTTACCCAAACTCACACAGGTGTTTTTACAAACCACAAACAATACCGTTACTGATGCAAATTTAAAATAAGTCACAATTTTGTGTGTTTTTTATTATTTCCAATAATATTAATTTGAGCCCAAAAAATGTGATATGTGTACCAACATCAGAAATCAAAATGTAATTCCCAAAAATTAGAGGGTAACATCACTAGTGTACACTCAACCACCAAGAACCACCAAATATCACAAAATAAATCAAGAATAACTCTTGCGTAATGTAATTCCTCCACCTATATGTCTAAAGAAATGCAGTATTTATGTGTATTTATGTGTAGGAGGTCTTCGCATGTGGCAGCTCTGTGGCTTAGAGGTTTGAACTTCTGCTTAGCATCCCTGAGGTTCTGGGTTTGAATACCAAACATGCTGCTTCATGTAGAGAAGTTGTCTCATCTCCCTATGTTGTTAAACATAGCTCCTAAAACTATGTCTAAATGTAGTATTTATGTGTAAGAGTGTTCCACCATTGTAAATCTTGCCAGATACAGTATCTAGCCAAAAGTATTGGGACGCCTGCCTTTACACACACATGAGCTTTAATGGCAGCCCAGTCTTAGTTCGTAGGGTTAAAATTTGATTTGGCCCACCCTTTGCAGCTATAACAGCTTCTGTCAAGGCTGTCTACAAAGTTTAGTGCTGGGGTCTTCAAAGTACAGCCCTCCAGTTGTTCAGGAACTACAATTCCCATCATGCCTAGTCATGTCTGTGAATGTCAGAGTTTTTTATAATGCTTCATGGGATGTGTAGTTCTGCAACAGCTGGAGGGCCGTAGTTTGAAGACCTTCAGCCTCTATATATACGTATATACGGTAAGTTGTATCCTTATGCTGGCTAAACATGTTTGTGTCAAATCTGCTTGCAATGTTATGTGCAGAAGTAGTAATTTATTTTTTATTTTTTTAATCCACAGTTTCCTTCCAACCCAGAGCAATGGCAGAATGTCACAGCCCAGTTCCACCATCAGTGGTATTTTCCCAACTGTGGTGGTGCTATTGATGGCAAGCATGTATGGATTGTCCCACCATCCAACTCTGGTTCATATTATTTTTATTATAAGGGCATTTGCAGCATAGTCATGCTAGCTGTAGTGTCTGCCAATTATGAGTTTTTGTATCTGGATGTTGTACTGATGGAGGAGTGATTTTGCAGACAGAGTTGTACAAGCGGCTCCAGAATGGCATCTTAAACTTACCACCTGCTGAGGAGAATGTTGAGGGCCTCAATTTTATTTTTGTAGCTGATGAGGCATTTGAGGGAACATCTGATGAAGCCATTTGCTATGAGGAAACTCACCCCAGAGCAGAAAATATTCAATTACAGGCTCTCTTGTGCAAGAAGGGTGGTTGAAAATTCCTTTGGCATCCTATCGAGTCATTTCAGGCTGTTTTTTACTCCAATCAACCTGGCCCTCTACCAAGATCAACCATGTGGTCCTGTGCCAAATGAGACATTAGTATCCCAAGACTGTGTGGATGTTGCCTTCCTCATATGGGGTGATCTCACCCATCTAAAAGCCAACATTTTAAGACACGTACACATAGAGGCATAGCAATTAAATTTCCCTTATGATCCCATGCCGCAAATCTGTGTAGTTACAAACATTTTTTTTCTAAACCCACAAAACACACAGTGTGTCAACATGGGCTATTTCCCATCACGGGGTATCAGTGGACGTGTTTCAGGGGGGCAACCCCTTCCTCTGAGCTTCTTTAGTTATGAAGAAGGGGTTGCACCCTCAAAATGCATCCATTGATACCCAGTGATGGTAGATAGCACATGTTGACACACTGTGTGTTTTGGGGCTTTTTGCAAACTAGATGTATGGAAATACACACATTTTAGGCATGGGATCATGAGGGAAATAAGAATGTTAAGGCACAATTTGGGGGGCACCTTCTAATTTTGTGTTTTATATTCTTAAAAACACAGAAACATTACAATTCACATTAGTTAGGGCAGTGTTTCCCAACTCTCCTCCTTAAGATGCAAACCCAGGTCATGTTTTCTATACTTGTAGAACAGTCATTTTTAGACTGAGGAAAATACAGAAAACATGACCTGGTGGTGCACCTAGAGGAGTGGAATGGAGAAACACTGAGTTCTGTCCCTAAACTTTCAAATTTCAAAGTTCTAAAAACATGGTAAATAGTAAAAGGGCAAACAGGAGTCAACAAGTGGAACAAAAAACTTCAGAACAGGCAATAGGAAATTAAAATTTGGCAAGCATGTCCACACAATCTCTGATTCTTTGTTGTAAAGCAGTGGCAGCGTCCTTGATTTACTCCAAATCCTTCAAACAATGTAACATATCTGCACTCATTCTGCCAATAGTGCATCATGGAAGATCATGACCTAGTAAGAAGAGTAAAAAGTATTAAAGGAACGATGGTCAAGTGGCTGAGGCCCTACATAGTGAATTATGGTCAAGTTACTAGTCAAATTCAGGAAATACTTTTCTACCCAGTCTATTGTTGCTTGCAACCTGCTTGGCTTTCAGACACCTACACTACTAGGAATGTACACACTGCAACTACTCTGTAATCTTAGCCCTGGTGCCTGGGTCTCCAAAACTTGGGTACCTAGCAATGCTGCCAGCTCCTTCCACCTATTCCTTCTCCATGCTAATGTTAATGCACTACATACTTTGCTAATGTGTGGAGTGGGTGTTTTGTTTGGACATCTAAACACTCTACATGTATACACAGGGCTGGATTAACATAGGGGCTGATGGAGCTGCAGCTCCAGGCCCCTGCCTTAAAATAGGCCCGCCCAGCCAGCAGTATAACCCTGATTTTCTCCTGTCCATAAACTTCTATGGGACAGGAGAAGCTGTATGTAAATGTAGGGCTGTTTGGCTGCATCTGTGTTGGCTCACTGTGGTTATTACAGTCCCCCCTACACAAATGGGAGAGGCTGAGTCGGCTCTGCCTTTCCCCTCCCCTCTCCCTCTGTGAAGTTTGTGCAGTAAAGGAGCCGTGTGGGTGGGAAGTTATGAACAGAACACCGGCAGATAGAAGGTGACCAGGATATCTCTGAGTGATGAGCCTCCAGGGACCATCCATATGTGAGCTCAGTGATTGGACTCCTATCTCCCTTCCCCTCGTTTTTAACTTTTTTTCTCCAGCAGTAGTTCTTATAACTGCAGCCAAAGTGTTTAGAATTGTGTCATCATCCTGTGGTAGTACTTGGTCCCTTGTGCTTTTAGGTGGGTTCACACTGGTTTGCTATGTTTTGGCCCATTGCTGGTGTATCCACAGTTTTCCTGCGTTTTACCCACAGTCCTATTGATTTCTATTAGGTTGTGTGTTTTTTCTGCATTTTCTGAAAGCGCACTAAAATTCCTACATGCTGCATCTTATCTTTGGTGCACTGTCAGAAAATGCAGCAAAAACCTGCAACCTGATATATATCAATAGGACTGCAGCTAAAACTGCAGATACATAAGCAGTGCGGCCAACTGCAGCACACCAGTGTGACCCCAAAGACTTGCACACACAACCCCGCTGTAGAACTTGGTCTGATCAATACTCCTGACATACATACACACGGCCATACTATCCCAGCTCAGGATGGGTGGGGGCTCCAGGGATTTGATTGACTATGCAGGCCATGTCCCTTCTATCTGTCTGGGCAGAGTCCTGCAGGGAGAGACAGGCTGCTTGTGGCAAGTGGCACACTGTATCTGGTGGCATGCTGCTGATGGCAAGTGGCACACTGTATCTGGTGTCATGCTGCTGATGGCAAGTGGAACACTGTATCTGGTGGCAGGCTGCTGATGGCAAGTGGTACACTGTATCTGGTGACAGGCTGCTGATGGCAAGTGGCACACTGTATCTGGTGACAGGCTGCTGGTGGCAAGTGGCACACTGTATCTGGTGACAGGCTGCTGGTGGCAAGTTGCACACTGTATCTGGTGACAGGCTGCTTGTGGCAAGTGGCATACTGTATCTGGTGACAGGCTGCTTGTGGCAAGTGGCACACTGTATCTGGAGACAGGCTGCTTGTGGCAAGTGGCACACTTTATCTGGTGACAGGCTGCTTGTGGCAAGTGGCACACTGTATCTGGTGACAGGCTGCTTGTGGCAAGTGGCACACTGTATCTGGTGGCATGCTGCTTGTGGCAAGTGGCACACTGTATCTGGTGGCAAGTGGTACACTGTATCTGGCATGCTGCTTGTGGCAAGTGGCACACTGTATCTGGTGGCAGACTGCTGTTGGCAAGTGGCACACCATATCTGGTGGCAGGCTGCTGGTGGCAAGTGGCACACTGTATCTGGTGGAAAGTGGCACACTGTATCTGGTGGCATGCTTCTGGTGGCAAGTGGCACACTGTATCTGGTGGCATGCTGCTGGTGGCAAGTGGCACACTGTATCTGGTGGCAGGCTGCTGGTGGCAAGTGGCACACTGTATATGGTAAAAGGCTGCTGGTGGCAAGTGGCACACTGTATCTGGTGGCAGGCTGCGGGTGTTAAGTGGCACAACTGCATCTAAAGGCAGGCTATGGGTGGCATCTGGGATGCTGCATCTGGCGGCAGGCGATGGTGGCAAGTGACACGCTGCATCTGGTGGCAAGTGACAAGCTCAGTTTCCCACTGATTCTGCATCATGGTGAGTTGAACTATTTCACTATATATTACAATGTAGTAATAGAAATAATAGAATTTGATCATCCTGACGCCATATCAAGCATAGTGTCAGGATGATTGTAAGTGCTAACACCAGCCATTTGCCCGAAAAATCACCCCCGCCACCTATTTCCCCATCAACCCAGAGACTACACCCCCCCCTCATCTTTTTTTTGGAAAGGGGGGATGTCCCTGAATGGCATTTTGGAAATGTGGTCGCCCTATGTTGCTGCTGTTGAGAGACTGCATAGCAGGTGTTATTGGGGGTGTTGCTGCTGCTCAAAGGCTGCATGGCTGATATTACTGGTGAGAGTATATTTAATTTGTTTTAGCAAAGAATTTTTGCATTTTCATTTTGTTTCCATAAAAAGGCCCACCAAAATCCTCAGCACCAGGCCCATGATGCTCTTAATCTGGCCCTGTGTATACAAATTTGAAGCCAGATTCCAAGAAGACTTACTTAGTGTGACTTGCGTCAGGAGATTTGACATCCACAATGACAAGGTCTGTCCTGGGTCCAGGAGTCAGATCCCATGGCTCCAAACAAACATCCTGGGTGAGCTCACCACACTCACTTTCCTCTAAAAAGAAACAATACACCATTCATTAAGCCACCTCAAGTCCCATATGTTTCTAGCATCCATTTTGCTACATTAGTTGACCAACCTTGCACTTGGTCTGATGTCAATGTTTGATGCTGACTAGTGGACTCCTCCATGCTGGTTGTTTTTTGTGAAAAATGCATAGAAAAGGGAAGGTGATGTAATTTTACAGAGGACAAACACTGGACAAGTGCCAACATTTAAAAAGTCCAACAGTTGCCCCCCACCCCTCTTGTCTCCTATGGGATAGGGGATATATGATGATCATCCTAGCAGGTGTGACTCTGTGTGACTGTGATCCCCGGGGCCTCTCCTCTACCCATAACTACACTGGCAAGTAGGGATGGGCTCAAACATTGGTTGTTCGCCCTTTCGCCGAACAATTTGGGGTGTTTGCGGCAAATTCAAAAAGCCCAGTAACACCCTTTAAAAGTCTATGGGAAAAATCTAAAGTACTAATTTTAAAGGTTAATATGCAAGTTATTGTCATAAAAAGTGTTTGGGGACCCGGGTCCTGCCCCAGGGGATATGTATCAATGCAAAAATAGGCTTATCGGAATCTGGAAGCACCCTTTAAAAAGGGGACCACCAGATCCCGTCCCTACAATTTCACAAAAAGAAAGTGTCAAAATGTTAAAAAACACACGAGAGACGGCTTGGGACAAGTCCTTTATTAAAAATAAAAAAATAAAAAAATGAAAATAAAAAAGAGATTCCATCGATTTAATCCAACAAATCCATTCTCCCGTGACCCTGTCCCCCTCTGACAAGGGTAAATGCCAGGGTTTCCCAGTGACGGGTGACTCCGCCCCCCTCTGATGCAGGATTCCCGTTGCATCAGAGTGGCCCCCTCCTCAGCTACATAAGACCTGTCAAGCTAGCGCCACATCATTGGCTGGGTGCCTCCGGTGGAGGCAGGATCCTGTGCGTGTTCCTCGTTGGAGTCGCTAGAGATCATCCATCGCTGGCGATCGAGAATTGGATTACATCGTTGGAGTAGGAGCATGGATTTATTGGATTACATCGATGGAATCTCTCTTTTTTTTTTAATAAAGGACTTGTCCCAAGCCGTCTCTCGTGTGTTTTTTTTTTAACATTTTGACACTTTCTTTTTGTGAAATGGCAGGGGTAAAATGTACTCTTTACCAATTCACACAGGGGGGGCTGGATCCGGGGGGTCCCCTTGTTAAAGGGGGCTTCCAGATTTCGATAAGTCCCCCCGCCCACAGACCCCCACAACCACTGGGCAAGGGTTGTGGGGATGAGGCCCTTGTCCCCATCAACATGGGGACATCCTCCCCATGTTGAGGGCATGTGGCCTGCCAGGTTGCATGCTCGGATAAGGGTCTGATATTGATTTTTGATGGAATTACATGCCATTTTTTTAAATTTTTATTTGAAAAGTTAAACAGATTAACAATACAGCAAAAAACTTTTAGGTTACATAGTGTGTATACAATACAGAACTCGGTATTATTTGCTTACATGTTTCCAGTAATTCAGAAAATAATCTTTGAGCATCAACTACTTAGACATTTCTGACTTTTATCGTGAAAGTAGACTGGTTGGTTCCAGTATCAGTTTGGAGGGTATTGTTAACTTGCCTAAAAAAAAAATATGTTGGTAGTTGCATAAAATTTATAACTGGGGTAGGGGAAGAGGGGGGGAGGAAAGGCAGGGGAAGAGGGTGGGGGGGGGGGGGTGCAGGTATACTTAATTGCCACAGAGAGATATGAAGTAGAAAAATTTAGATTTCAATGAGTGACCTTGTATACAGAGTTCCAGAGTTTCCAGTTTGAGATATATCTGGCACCATTACTGTCTTTGTACGCTAGGATTTTTTCGTATTCTGAGATAATATTAACTTTGGTTATGACTTCTCTTTTCGTTGGAATATCATTGGATTTCCATTTTTGTACAATTAAGGATCTGGCGGCAAATATAATGTGCATTGCTATGGTCCTTACAGAGGGTGGATAGGCGTCTATGTCTATACTTAGTATTGCTTTTTCCGGGACAGGAATAGTAAGTACTCCTGTTACGTGCGCTATTAATTTGAAAATTTCGTTCCAGAAGCTGCGCAGATGGGGACAAGACCACAACATGTGGATCAGTGTCCCCACCTGGCCACAGCCCCTCCAACATAGGTTAGAGTTGGTCTTGGCAAATTTGGCTACAATATAAGGCGTGAGGTACCAACGTGCCGTGAATTTTGCCGCCAGTTCCTCATAGTTTGAACATCTTGAGAATCTCATGTTATTGCTTGTTGCCACCAGCCATTGTCTTTCTGTGAATGTTTTCCCAATTTCAGTTTCCCACTTAGTGAGGTGCTTATATTTAACAAAGGAGGATTTACCATGTAGATAGTTATAGAACAATGAGATACCTTTGGTTTTGAGATCTTTGCCATGGAGATGGTTCCATATATTTTCTGAGATAGAGATGTGTGTTCTACGTGCTTGTTTGAACCAGGAAGAGATTTGGAGATAAGCTAAAAATTCTGAGGAGGGGATGTCAAATTTAGATTGGACCTCTGTGAATGTTAGGAGTTCATTTCCCTGGGTGAGATTGTATAATAGTTTCACATCTTTATTTTCCCACGCTGTGAGGTTTATGTTTGGGATTGTCCAGTGGAGAGAGTCCAGAGGTATAGGGATGTTAATAGTTCTCTTATCTGGGATATCTGAGATTTTGAGGTATTCCCAGGCTTGCAAGGAAGCCTGGATAGTAGGGTGATCTATTTGTAAACTAGAATTGTTTAGGTTACTAGCTATGAGCAGTGAATGAAGGTTTCTCGGAAGTACCCATGCCTGTTCTAATTGGTACCAGGGTTTAGGTTCTGAATGAGGGTGCCAGTCTTTAAGTTGATCTAAAATTGCTGCTACATAGTAGTCTTTCAGCAACGGTAGACCAAGTCCGCCTGCCTTCTTGTGTTTGTATAACATCTGAGCTGGGAATCTCACTTTTTTCCCTGCCCAAATGTACTGCAACATCTGTTTCTGTAGTGCTTTAAAAAAGGAGTCAGGTACCGCTATCGGCAGTGTTCTGAAAAGGTAGGTTAACTTAGGCAAAAGGAGCATCTTGTAGGCAGCAAGGCGGCCATGCCAAGAAATATAGTGCTTTTGGATTCTGTCTAATTCTTTTTGGAACACCTTCCCCATTGGTAGGTAGTTGGCTTTATACATGTTAGAGATAGTAGGAGTTAGCTGTATTCCTAGGTAGGGGATTGAGTCGGTCGCCCAGGGGTATGGGAGGTCTTTCTGTATTTGGGATTTAGTATGGTTGCTTATCGCTATTCCTAGGATGTTAGACTTGTTTTCGTTGACCTTATAGTATGCGATTTTACTGAAGTCGGATAGTGTTTTATGGGCAGCTAAGAGGGATTTGTGGGGGTCAGATAGTGTTAGTATAACATCATCCGCAAATAGTGATATTTTGTATTGTGTGTTGCGTGAGAAGATTCCTCTAATATTTGGGTGTTGTCTGATTTTTTTTCTGCTAGGGGTTCCATCATCATGGCAAAGATTATAGGTGACAATGGACACCCTTGGCGGGTGCCATTGGTTATACTAAAGTTTTTTGAGAACATCCCTTCCGTGTAAACATATGCAGATGGGGAGGAGTATAGTGCTAGTATTGCCTGTTGGATTTGACCAGTTAGACCAAATTTTGTTAAGACATGGGTTAAGTAACCCCAGTGGATTCTATCGAAGGCCTTCTCTGCGTCCAAGGCCAGAAGCAGAGAAGGCCCTCCGTTTCTTTCCGCTTGATGTATCAAGTTAATCAGTCTCCTCGTGGCGTCGTTGGCCTGCCTCCCCTTGACGAAGCCCACCTGATCTTGGTGGATCAGTTTCGGCAAGAGGGAGGCAAGCCTGTTGGCCACCAATTTAGCATACACCTTCACATCGACATTTAACAATGATATGGGTCTAAAGTTTTGCGGAGTTGAAGGGTCTTTGCCTGGTTTTGGAATAGTCACAATGGTGGCCGTCAACATTTCCTGTGGGAATGAAGCATTAGACATAGCGGCATCAAAGATCTGTTTCATAAATGGGGAGATTTCGTTGCTAAACAATTGGTAATATTCGGATGAGTACCCATCCGGACCTGGTGACTTGTTATGAGGTAAACTTCTAATAATTTTTTGTATTTCATTAATGGTGGTGGGTGCATTAAGTGTATCTAGGTCGCTACTGGGTAGTACTGGAAGATCGATAGAGTTTAAGAATTCAGTAATTAGTTGGTCTGACGGTTGGTACGTGTCTGGGTCATTTTTGAGGTTGTATAGAGCCTCATAATAATCGCTAAAGGCGTCAGCAATTTCTTTAGGATTGTAGACAGTTTGTTTAGTTTTAGTGTTAAACATACTCTGGATTTTTTGTTGCTTTTGTTTTTCTCTCAGCTGGTTTGCCAACAGTTTGCCCGCTTTGTTGCTGTAACGGTAGCTGTTTGCTTTTAGGATGCGAAAGCGGTTCTCCTGTTGGGCAACCAGGTGAGAGCGGAGGTCTTGTCTAGTTTGGAAGAGGGACTCTCTCACTTTGTGTGTAGAATTCTGTTTGTTCAGGGCTTCTAGTTGTTCAATTTTGTTTAAGAGATCGTTGAGCCGCTTTGTCCTCTGCTTTTTAATCTTAGCACTCAGTTGTATTAATAGGCCTCTAATAAAGACCTTATGGGTGTTCCAGAGTGTGAAGGGGTCGGATACCGAGGGTGTGTTTAAGTCAAAAAATTCCGCCATGGCTGCTTTGAGATATTTTAAATTGTCAGGTTGTGACATTGCGGTTATGTCATTGCGCCACCTATTGGCTCTAGTTTCAGCATTGCGACCCCCCACACTCATGGAAATTGGAGCATGATCTGACCATGTTATAACATGTATGTCGGATCGTGTAATTTTCTGCAATAAAAACTTATCCACAAGCATTAGATCTATTCTCGAATAAGAATGATGAACATTTGAAAAAAATGTGAAGTCCTTCTCTGATGCATGCTGGCATCTCCACACATCATGGAGGCCAGAAGATTGAATGAATTGGGCCAATGTTGGTCTGCGATTCTTCTTTTGAGGTGTGGTAGAGAGATCAAGAGTGTTCCCTGGAATTAAGTTAAAGTCACCGCAAAGTAGCAGATGTCCTTGTTGCAGTGAGGTAACCTTCTTCCATACTTTTTTTAGAAAACGGTTCTGCTTAACATTTGGTAGGTATATGGTAACTAAGGTGTACTTGGTTTTTGCAATCTCACAAACTAGTATTAGGTATCTGCCAGAGGGATCTGCATACGATTCTGATAGTGAAAAGCCAATCGACTCTGTAATAGCTATTGCGACCCCTGCTTTTTTTTTTGGTCCAGTGGCGAGAAAAACATGAGGGTATTTACGATTTGTGAATAAGGGGTGGTTCCCCGTCATGAAATGAGTTTCTTGGAAACAAATAATGTCACTTTTGAGCCTTCCAGCTTCTTTCCATGCCATTTGTCGCTTATGTGGGCTGTTCAGACCTTTGACATTGAGTGAAGCAATTTTAAAAGCCATGGTGTGAGTTAGTGCAGACGTACCTCTGTAAGCTTAGTTGACTCTCGTCGTAGAAAAGTGCACAAGTAGGTGGAACTTGCTGTAGAGTGAAGTAGATGTAGGTTGTTACTGTATAGTTGAGACTTTCCTTCTCAGTCTGGGCGTGCTGGTATACCTTGTAGGGTTGAACCTGCAGGGAGAACAAAATAAAAAAAAGGAACAGGGGAGAGGGATGGGAGGAAGATGGAGAGGTTGGAGGGTAGACAAGAACACGGGTAGTTTAGGGTAAAAAGAAGTTTGCGATTCCGGAGGAATCTGTGCGATTAGTACCGCTAAGTATTCGGGGGTAGAGCGGTTATCGAACGGGGTAAGACTGTTGGGTCATTCAGATTGCGTCTTCCTGGACTTTTGGGCGGAAGGGTTGTACTGAATTTTAGTTCTTCAGCCTGTTTCTGTGTCTGAGCTGGCGCGGGTTGATGGGGGGGAGCGCAGTGGGTCTCTGTCGTCCTGTTGGGCCTCCAGGATTTGCCATTCTGTCATCAGCCGGAGTCCTTCTTTAACTGTTGTTACAATATGGGGCCTGTCTTCGTATGTGATCAGCAGCTTTGCCGGGTACAACCATTTGTAAGGTATGTGGTGGTTGTATAGTGGTTTGGTTATCGTAGCAAGTTGTCTACGTCGTTGCATGGTGTAGGCAGACAGGTCTGCAAAGAATGAGAGCTCCAATAGCTCATTTGGTAGGTCCTCTTTTTTCCTTGTCGCTGCCATAAAGCGGTCCTTTATATGGTAGAAATGTATTCTGACAATAGTGTCCCTGGGCAGGTGGGGAGGGATGTTTTTGGGCCTCGGTAATCTGTGGATGCGATCAATTATTAGATCTTCCAGCGGGGCTTCTTTGAGCGCCATTTTCAAAATGTTTGTAAAGTATTCTCTCAATTCTGGCGGTTTAACCGTTTCAGGTATTCCACGTATTTTAACGTTGTTACGTCTGGATCTGTCCTCTAAATCTGCGAGTTTTGCTTTAATAGAGGAGATGTCATCCTCCCTGTCATTATGGGCATCCACTAAGTCATTGAATGTGGCAGTAAAGTCCTCCATTTTAGATTCAATATGGGATACTCTGCTTGAGACCGCTGTAACTTCAGTTTTAAATTGTTGTGTAATGGACATCATATCTGCATGCAGTGTTGTGCGCAGGGAGACTAACATGTCTTTAAGTGTGGTGTCCATTACTGGCTGGTTTAATGTGGGGAAGTCAGTGATGGAGTCCTGCAATTCCCTGGTATCGTCTAGTGATGAGTCAAGGCCGCTTACCTCTAGGTTGTCTGTGTCCGCCTGCAGCGTTTTCTGCTTGCTCTTTGCTGGGCTTGATGATGCCGACGGAGGGGGAGAGTAGTGCCTTTGAGGCCTTGGGCCTGTGCTGGTGTGAGTTGTTTGGCTCCCCGAACGGCTGGAATGTTTGTGCGGGCCGCGTGTGTTGCCGCTGCTGTGGCCGGCGCCATCTTGGGCCTGCTGGCGGGCTGGATGGGAGAAAAAGTCCGTCATCTTACCCGGCCGGGTAAGTTCTTTTCGCTTTCGGGATGACATCTGGGGGTGATCCCGCTCTGTTTGTGGTGGTTTGTGGGCTGAAACGAGGCTTCTAGTCGGTATAATTCCGCCGGTTTTGTCCAGGATCTGACGGAGCTGTTTCAGTGTGCGACCATCCGCTCTGCTGGCTAGCCACGCCCCCCGGTAATGGAATATTTCACTTTTATTGCCTCCACTGTTCCCAAAAAAAACTGCAGTTTTTAAAAAACTGTTGGGGGACCCGGGTCCCCAAACACTTTTTACAATACCATGCATATTAACCTGTAAAATTAGCACTTTTGATTTTTCATGTGCGTGTCCCATAGACCCTTCATCCCGCATTGTGGAACGGGGGGGGTGGCTTGGCTGGAGCCTCCTTTTTTGGTGCAGTGGCTCACTGTTAAATGTTTTTGGGGGGGGGGAAGATGGCCTTGTTGAAAGAAGATCCCTTCAAAAAATAAAAAATATTAGTTCTAAAAATAAATAAATGTCAAAAAACATGACCAAATAAGAATGGACATATCTGCTTTATATTTACCTTCATCTTTAAAATACCAAGTCAAACAAAAATGTTCGAAAACCTTATATATAATTCTCTAGAGCTACTTGGAGAAAGAACATATACAGACAGCTAATTTACACATATACATATTGGTTAGATCCAAATATTGCTTACTTTTTTTTATTACCTGATGAATGTACTCCATTTGGTCTTGTTTACGGTGTTTGAGATCAGACCATCGTTTTTGGATTTGGTCCTTTGATCGTTTCACCAAAAAATCACTCTGGAAAATGGCGATGACCTTCTCCAAAAAGATGTCTTTTCGGCTGCTGGGCCTTTTTGTAATTGCGCAGCTTGCAGTCATAATCGTGTTTCTCTAGGATGCGCACCATCTCCACAATCTCACCCTTGCTCATTGGGGTTGCTTTGTGCCTCCTATGAGCTCCACCACAGCAGGGCTGCTATGAATCCATAGAATTATGTGGTCCCTCCTGAATGTTCCGACGTGTGTGTCGCATGAAGAAGAGAGATGGTCATGCCCCAGCATCATGATGCACTGAGAGCAGAGTTTCACGCATGCGCAGTGTATATAAAGCTAGAAATGCACGGTCGATGGAATGGCCATAGGAACGATCTTGGAGTAGAGGACGAACGATTGCCAATGCAAGAAAGGAGCCATAAAACAAAGGTACAATTGTAAATTGGGGCATAGTTGGTTAGTGGCACATACTGCTTAGATTGAGGCCTATATTGGGACCAGCTTATGAGTTAAGCCAGACATTATGGTTTGTCTTGTGTTTGTCTTTTCTAACACAATTTATTGACCTGTACCAGGAGCTGCTCTCTCTCTGGAAGGTCAAGAGTAGAGACTACTCCAATAAAATATTGAGGAAGGCAACTTTGAAGAAACTGCTCAAGTGTACCCCAGGGCAGACATCAACTATGTCAAGAAAAAAAATTTCAAATCTGAGGAGTACTTTTAAAAGGGAGCTCAACAAGGTCATGGACTCAGAGAGATCTGGAGCAGCAGCAGATGACATATATTGTATGTCCACAGGTTGTGGTATTACAAGAGCCTGCAGTTTTTGACTGACCAGCCAAAACCCGGGCATCGCTGTCTACACTCCCTTTGACATCTGCTGAGGCCACAGCTCCTGAGGTCCACCCAGGTCCTGCTGCACAGGAAGAAGAAGTGGGGCTGCCTATCTTGACCCAGGTATAGCATTGTTGAACATATTTGTATCCAAAAATACCATGATGATAACTAGACGTTATTGTTAAAATATTTCCACCTTAACAAAGTGGTTTCCATATCAATAGACAGTAGTGACCAAAAATGATTGAGAACAAG